>ML789544.1:45946-60387 GCA_009831015.1 Picea engelmannii
ACCTTGCAGCATGTGGACATCGCTTGGTCCTTTACAAGAGTTTGATTACCTAAATCAACTAGATGTCATTGGTACAACCTTGTGGAATTTTAAAAGCCCTAGGAAACTAGCATGTGGACATTGTGGTCCGTTACTATCCTTTAGCTCCCTATGTGTGAGTTATTCTAGAAAAAGCATGAAACTATTCTAGATTGAACATGTGGGCATGTGTGGGCCCGTTACAAACTTTTAAACTCTCATAGTTTTCTGATCTAAGAAAGCAGAAATTCAAACACTATTCTAGCTTTTGTTGACATGTGGGCATGTATGGGCCCATTACAAGAATGCGTTTGACAAATGAAACTAAGAGGGGTCTCGAAAGAGCCGTTGTCCTCTCCTAAAAGTTTTGAAATTTTTGTTAAAGGGAGATGATATCGTTTTCGCAATCTTTTTCTGATTCTCAAGGTCACTTGATGGCGCAAGAGAAGAGAATACTCAAGATTGGTACTTGCAACTTCTAGTCTCGAATGTGAGTGTAGATGTGATTTGATGTTCCACTTAAATTATAAATCAAAACAAGCCATCCACGTGGCGAAAAGCAAATAAGGGAAAAAATGATTTTTATCCACCTAAGTGCCTATGTTTGTTCTTTATAAGTTGAGGGGTCTAAGTGGTGCAGTATTTAGAGCATGCATGACATCATTCTTGAGAAGGAAACTGACTTTCCCCACATCACAACCTTACAATGAAAATTTTAGTTCCAATGCGCGGCTGTCACTGTAGATAGAGGCGCGTGTGCGCGGCAAAGAGACCACAGTTCCAGTGCATGCGCGCGCCTGTGTGGTGGAATACCCGTGCGCTTGAGAAAAATCACCGATTCCCTTGATTCTGCTGTGAATCGACCGGTTAACAGGTCGGTGAAAGCCGGTTTGAGTCCTTGCAAGTTAAAAACAACAAAAGGAAAGCGAATTAAACCCAATTGAGGGAGGATTCAATACCAAAATCTCCCCAGTGGAGTCGCCAATCTGTTCACGTTCGAATCGTCACCGGGTGAGAAAAAATAGGAACGCTAGCATGCCCTGTTGGGCTTGGCAGGGTAGAACAGGATGCTGTGGAGAAAAAGGGTTAACAGAAACAGAAACAAACTATAATCTAACTACGAACTGAAAGCAAATAACATTACAAAAATAGACAAGGAACATTAAACATCAGACACATGTGTCGTCCAAGGTTTCAGGCAGGTGCTTTATTGAAACCAGAGCGCACACAGAAGAGAGGGACCAGGGGTTCCTTCTCCCTCCAGCGGAAGGCTCTTCGAGGCCCTCAACACGAAGATTTCCTTACAACTGACTAGAACTGAACTGAGTGATGAAAGAACTCTGGGTTACACTGGTGATGAGTTGTTTGTCAAAGGCTGAGCTCTGAATCATCTGGACAGCGTAACAATGCTTCGAATTCCCTGTTGAAACAATGAGTCCTCACAGCCTTTTATAGCCGTTTCAAGGGCGGTCTTGTAACCATCTCTCGGTGTGAATAGGGGCGCATTAGGGTTCATTAATCGCTGAATTTGCAGAGCCGACTCTGATCTGAGGGTCAAATCACTTTGGGGGCCGGTCCGTAGGCGGTCGAGAGGCCGACCTAGGCAATTAATGCGCTGTATTAGCAGATGCACGACTTTTTGTGTGGACAGTCGCGCGTCGGGCGCGCATGCACGCATAACACGTTTTTGTCCCGCGCATGTGCGCGCGCATCAAGCTGATGTAAAGCGCCCTTCAATTTTTGGTTACTTTGTATAGTTTTTGCCCTTCATGAGTGCTGTGAAATTAATTTAGTGCCATGAGTGACTTCATTGCTGTTTTGCTGATGCTGAGTTCTTGTCGCCATGTGCAGACGAAATTTCAGTGATAACAACAGGTGAAGAATCTCTAATCATCCAGTGCAAGAAGGATTTAACCTCTGAATTTGATATGAAATATCTAGGTCTCATGCACTATTACTTGGGACTAGAAGTATGGCAGAAGTGTGGTGAAGTATTTCTTGGACAAGGAAAGTACGCAACAAAGATCCTTCATAAATTTGGAATTATGGACTGCAAATCCATGGACACTCCTATGAATGTAGATATAATAAAAGTGAAAGTCCCAGACTCCGATCCAATAGATACATCTCTATATCGACAACTAATTGGATCATTAATGTACTTGGTAAATACTCGACCAGATATTTGCTTTGCTGTAAATACATTAAGTCAGTTCCAGGTGGAACCTAGACAAAAACATTGGATAGCTGCAAAGCATGTCCTAAGATATATTCATGGGATAATAAACTATAGGTTGAGATATACCGCATCCAGTGATATCCAACTTCATGGATTCACAGACTCTGATTGGGCAGGAAGTGTAGAAGATAGAAAGAGTACTTCAAGTATGTGTTTCAGCTTGGGCTCTGCTATGATATCTTGGGGCAGCAGGAAACATAAGTCTGTCTCACTCAGTACAGCAGAAGCAGAGTATATGGCAGCTTGTGAAGCATGCACAGAAGCAGTATGGCTAAGGAAGTTAATATCCGATTTATTTGATCAGACTCCAGAATCGACCATAATATATTGTGATAATTAGAGTTGTATAAGATTATTCGAGCATCCAATATTTCATGAAAGGTCGAAGCACATTGAGATCAAATACTACTTTATTCGAGATAAAGTCCAGGAAGGAGAGGTAAAGCTCGAGTATATCCCCACTAATGAACAGACAATAGATATCCTGACAAAACCTCTATCCAGAATCAAGTTTGCATATTTCTGAGAGAAGATGGGGATCGTGGAAATAACTCCCTTAGCTGAAAGGGAAGATTCTCCAGGCTAGAGAAGGTACGGAAAAATATTCTTGAAAAACATTTATTTTATGATTTAAATAACTCTCCAGTTAGGAGGGAGCATTGAAAATATTATTTATCTTTATAATTGAAAATTAGTCCAGATTGGATAGATGCTTCCCTGTTCGGAAAGTGGATTGAGATTTCTGACGGACAATGACTTCCCATTGTAGTTAACATGGGAGGCAGACTGATTGCTGATGTATCATAGACAATGACTTCCCATTGTGGTTAACATGGGGAGTGGTCTAGGAAAGTCATTCTTCTTGGCAGTCACTCTGAGTAGTGGTCAAGTAGAATGGTCCGCCTCACTGGGCAGTCATTCTTTCGAAGTTCACAACTGTGAGCAGTTTCGAAGAATGGTCTGTTTTGGAGGTTGATGCATGACAAACATTCCTCGAGCGTTATACATTCTCTCCAGGTTACACTTTGTTTAGTGTCAGAGGAATGGCCCAGGGTGGGGAATGGTCCGGACAGTTATTCCTCGAGGGCAGAGTCATTCTCTCCAGGTTACACTTTTTTTAGTGTCAGAGGAATGGCCTAGGGTGGGGAATAGTCCAGGCTCAACAATCAGGGACAATCATTCCTTAGGGCAGACTCATTCTCTCCAGGTTACACTTTGTTTTAGTGTCAGAGGAATGGATCAGGGTAAGGAATGGTCCAAACATTTCTTAGGGTTCATACATTCTGTCCAGGGTGCACTTTAATTAGTGTAGGAAGAATGGCCCAGGGTGAGAAATGGTCCAGGCTCAGAAATCATAAATAATCCTTCTTCCTTGTTTGAGAAGAATGGGGCAGATAGCCCATTGTTGATATTCTATACTGAGGGCATACATTCTTTCAGATCTCACAGATGTGAGTGAAAGATTGGCCCAGATGATTCAGTTTTTATCATAACATTGTTTCTATGCAGGTTGCTATCAGAGGTTTGTTATGAAGAATAAATGATAGTAGATGTGCCACTGTTTGTAATTATGTTTCACAATTTGAGTAGTTGCGTACTACCGGAATAGACACATGTGTGTTCTATTAATTGATATTGTACCAGTTGTCATAGGAAATTATCCAGTCGGATAATAATGACAGGTGCTCGTAGTGCTACCAGTTGAATGGTCTGTTGTGCTCAAGACCATATCTCCCTAGCTAGGAGGCAGTGTTAATATTATGGTAGCTTTGGGAGGTATGAACCTCTATTGTGACCTACGACGAGACTAGAATCCTCCGAAAGGAAGCAAAGAATTGAAGGAAACCCTAGACAAGTTTTTGGATGAACAAATACATTTAAATTGAATTTATTGATACCCAGAAGGAGAAGTCGGCCTCAGTTAGCCTGGCTAGTCCACTATAAATACAGGGTGCCAGTTTCATTATTTCACATCTCAGCAGTTGCAGTGAGAGATAAATCTGCATAGGCAGTTGCAGGCAGCAACAGTTTGGTGCGCAAGTTTCTGGGAGAGTTGGAAAGTGGTGCGCTAGCTTCTGGGTGGGATGATCTGTTCAGTTTAGTTTCTATTTCTTTTGCTTGCTGCATTAGCCTCTCTTGGCTATTGATTTCTACCAGGATTCTCTTCTCATTCAAGGTCAAGGTGCTCGGAGGGTGGCTTCGGCCAGTGGTTGGGTGATGAGGGTATCATCAATGGTAAAACGAGCACAATCTTCTATATTCTAACAATATATAGCGTAAAGGTTACCAAACTGGTAGAGATTCTGGCTAGAATGGCAGATATGTTGTGGTCGCATGGTTTGGCATATAACCAAGGTATGGGTTGAGGGCCTAGCCCTTTTCTTCCCCCCATACAAAACATTATTAAACTTAAATAAAATCTGCGCCATGATATAAACAAGGTCTATGTAGTGGAAGGTTGGCTAGCACGGAGTTGTAAGGCCTTTGGGCTAAGGAGGTTAGGAGTTTGACTCTTGGGGAGTCATATAATTTTACCACTTGCCAACTAGACTGGAGAGGTGTCACGTGGCAGCCCACGACTGGGCCACGTGGCACCATAACATTTTCCCATGAAATTGACACTTGCCACATCATCCCATGCCAATTCAACACTCTGCCACGTTAGTTGTACGGATGTGCCACGTGTCACCCTTACAGTGGTGACACATGTGACCTTGACCTTTTGACTTTTTGACCAAGTTTGACCTGAACTTTGACCGCTTATATCTTTTGATCCGTAACTCCGTTTGATGAGCCGTTTGTGCGGTTAGAAAGATTGTGACGTGCTCTTCGTGACCATTTGCATATTTCCTTAATCATTTTCATAGGTTGCATCAAATTTTACTTGTTGCTTTCACCTTTGTTGTCTTGTGTTTCTTGCAGGTTATCATACATAATTCTCATTACAAAGCAGCTGGAAGATACAACTAGTGAGGACAACTGTCGATTACAAGGTATGAATCTGATCCAGATTTTATGAGAAGAATGAAATGAATACAGATTATTATCAAAATATTCTTAATACATAAAACATATATACAATAAAATTGGTTTCTATTCAATAAGGAAATAAGATGAAACTGTAAAATGCAATGGAAAACAAGTTTGCTAGAATGGTGGCGGCCTATCTCTGAGAAGAGATGTGATGAATGTGCTCATTCACCAGAATAAGATTACAATGAGGCTCTCCAAGAATTTTTGCAATAAAAAGGAATATAAAAAACCCTAGACATCCAAAAAACTAACCCTAGGAGATGAAGCGCCAAAATTCATGTGGGCCCCGTTTGGGTAAGTTAGTACATCAATTTCCCAAGGTCGTAAATTTTGCATATGATCTCCATTTTAGGCGTACGATATCTGTTTTAGGTGCATAATATCCTGTTGGAAAGGTCTATCCCAGGACTACACATGTTTCCTGTGGCGATCTGTACAAATATTTACTGTGGCGAGCCCTAAAAACGATGTTTAGGGCCTCAAAACGACCCCATAAGTTAGGGACCCAGAAACTAGGAAAAAGCTGTTGAATTGGAAAACTGCCAAAATAAGCCAGTTGGAATAGGTGGGATGCCACCGAAATCCATCAGGATCNATCCCCCCCCCCCCTTAGGAATCAATGTTCTCCATTCCGTTGAGTGCCCCCATTAGATGAAGAAATTTCTACTGAATTTAGCCCCGGGTGAGCCACTTGCCTTGGTGCAGGAGTTGCCTTGCTTTGAAAACTCGATAAAGTTGGATCCTTTGTTGATGAGTTCCCTTGAACTGTTTGTCCAAAATATGATCACTGGATTCCTATTGTATGCAGTCAAGGTTGAGATCTGTTGGTGTCAGTTGTTCTGCTATCTCCGAGGTGTCCAATAATGGTGGGAAATAAGGTCAAAGGAGATCCACATTGAACATTGGGTGCAAGCCAAGGAAAGGAGGAATATTGAGATCAAAATAATTATCACTCACAACCTTGGTGATGGTATATGACCCATAACGAAGTGGGATAAGCTTCCGATGGGGTCCAGTAAGGAGGTCTTTCTGCAAATGCAACCAAACTTTGTCGCCCACCTGGAACTTATTTGGCACCCGATGTCGATCATGGCACTGCTTGTACTTGTCTTTGGACTTCTGTAGGATATCCTGGACCTGTTTATGGATGTGATGGATCCGTCAATTAATCAGGTGGATTTGTCAGCATCAGTTGGATCAAGAGATGAGTCCGCTGAGGTGACTGCAAGGGTTAGTACAACATCTATGGGACCTAATGGTTGGAATCCCAACCCCACTTGAAAGGGGATGTGGACATTTGAGATATGAAAGGATCGATTGTAGCTATGTTGGACATAGGGAAGACTATCATCTCATGTGCGAGGGTGTTTGGAATTATAAATGCACAGGATATGCACGATCATTCGATTTATGACCTCGGTTTGACCATCTGTTTGGGGGTGGAAGGCCATGGATTTGTTGAGCTTGGTGTCCAGCAGTGACCAGAGGCTCGACCAAAATGTGATGAGAAATCGACTGTCCCAATATGAGACAATAGTTTTATGGATTCCAAAATGTACCCAAATTCGTTCAAAGAAGAGCTTGGCAGTGACCTTTGCTGTGATGCTCTTCTTGCAGGCGACCATAATCACCATCTTAGAAAAGTGATCAACAACCAAAAAAACACAGTCATTTCCCCGCTTGGTGGATGGGAGGGCCGACATGTAGTCCATGGAGATGGATTCCCATGACATGTCAGGAGTAGGAAAATGGGTATACATGCCCTGTTTCTTAGTGGTCAGTTTGGAAATAGCGCAGGCAGTGGAGAACCTAATATACTTGCTGACCTCTTGTCGAAGTTTCGACCAGTAGAAATATTTATGTCTCATTTCCACTATCTTTTCAACATCTAAGTGTCCTTCCACCCGACTGTAGTGGGCTTCCCAGATCAACTTCACTCGCTTTCTTGATGGAACGTATATACAGCCCAGACGACACAGTATCCCATCCTGAAGATGGAAATTAGCAATAATTATGTTTGCGCCCAATATTTGGTAGGTGGTGGAAAAATACGGGTTTGTCTCATAGAGTTGGGGCCATCTAAAGGTCTCATGGCCGCAAGAGTCTAACACCGTGGTGAGTTTCGCGACTGGTGGTCTGCTGAGGCAATCAACGACATGGTTGATGCTTCATGTTTTATACTTGATGTTGAGGTGGAATTTATGCAAGTATGTGGACCACTTCCGATGGTGTTCATTCTGCATTTTTCCATGTGTTTGCATGAACTACAACGACTTATGATCAGTGTGGATGATTATCTCCTTCCCAAGAATGTAATGTCTCCATTCGTGACAAGATTGCACAATGGAGTACATTTATTTTTCATAAGTAGGGTACTTATGGACAACATCTGATAGTTTCTCACTATGATAGGCCACAGGGTGGCTTTGCTGAGTGAGAACAAGGCCCACAACATAGTCTGAAGCATCTGTCTCGATCTCAAAGGGCTGGTGTAGGTCTGGTAGTGAAAGTACTGGGGTTGAGCACAAGTGCTGCTTCAAATAATCAAACTCTTTTTGTTGGGACATAACCCACACAAATTTTTCCTTACCACCACCCCTGGTTACTTGGTTGAGGGCCCATGCAATATGGGATAATCCCAACATGAACCTGCGGTAGAAATTGGTAAGGCCCAAGAAGCTCTGAAGCTCAATGAGTGTGATTGGGGCTGGCCAGTCACAGATGATTTGGATCTTGGATGGATCCACATGTACACCATGATGATCAACGATGTAGCCCAGGTAATGGACCCTGTCCATGTCGAAGGAGCATTTTTCCAAGTTGGTGTATAGCTTGTGCTACTGCATGGTGTGTAGAAGCTTCTAAATATGCTGTAAGTGTTTTGCCAAAGTCTTGTTGTAAATGAGAATGCCATATAGATACACCACTACAAAAGTATTGGTGAATGGTCGCATGATATCGTCCATAATCCTCATGAAAGTGGCTGGAGCATTTTACAAGCCAAAGGGCATGGCCAACCATTTGAAAAGACCTTCCTTTGAATTGAATGCAGTCTTCCATACATTTGTATGTTCTATCAGGACCTGGTGGTAGCCAGACTTTAGATCAATCTTACTGAAGTATTTGGCCCTCGTGAGCTAATCAAGGAGGTCGTCGATTTAGGGAATTAGGTACCGATTTCTGACTGTGATTTTATTCAGAGCCTAGTAATCAATGCAGAGTCGCCAATTTCCATCTTTATTATGTACCAACACGATTGGGCTCCTGCAAGATGATGAACTAGGACACATGTTCCCCTTATGGAGTAGTTCTTGGATCTGCCACTTGATCTCCTCATTGTCTAACATAGAGTGGCGGTAGACTGGCCCATTGGGCATCAATGTGTCAGGGGTTAGATCGATGGGGTGCTTGACCTAAAAGTGCAGAGGTAACCCGGTAGGTGAGGAGAAGATATCCGAGTATGCTTCCATGACCTTATCCACTTGCTTCTGCTGTGTGGAGAGGTCGGTTATGAAGACCCTAGATGTGGCTGCGATATTTCGCTTATTCTGAGAGAGAATCACAAAGAAGACAAACTTCCTCATCTGAGAGATGAACTTCCTGCATTGCTTGGCAGAGATCAAGGAAATAGCATTAGGTGGGATTGCCAACGGTATCCTATACAATTTCTTGTTGAAACTAATAATAACACTACGAGGCCTAGACTCATATACAACATGGCGTTTCCAAAAATATGATTGGACCAAAAGAACATTACAAAATTTGAGAGAGGAAAAATCACACAATACCTCGTCTTTGAAGGGATTGATGCCGTATGATAGGCGACATTGTTGGCTGGAGCGGATGTCACTTCCTTGGCGGAGCCATCTAATGGAGTAGGGCTGGGGGTGCAGTGTTGTCGTTAGGGCAAGTCGCTTGACAACCTTTGCTAAGATGAGGTTCTTCTGGCTACCGCTATCAACGATGAAGTGCAGTGGGGTACCCTTCACCCACATATGTGAATGAAAAAGGTTCTCGCCTTCCTCTGGCTCATCTGGTTCACCGAGCTAGATCTTAGTGGTATCAATGGTAGCATTGGGTTTTGCATCAATGATCTATCTCCCCCTTTCTGGTTCTGACTCAGAGTTAGAACCTGCATCTGATTCAGAGGCTTTCACGTTAGCCACCAATGACTGCTTTGAGCGACAATCAACAGTGTTATGCCAAGGGCTCTTATGGGAGTCGCACCACTTCCCGATATCTTTCTTTGTCTTTCTAGTGTCCTTCTTTGCTTGTGACCTGGACTGGTTTTCCTGAGGTAGTTTGTCTTTGCTCTGTCCTTTGTTCTGCAGGTTGGGGCTGCCCTTTCCTGGATTCTGCTGTGAGGGGTTCCCAGGCTCAAATTTCGGCATCTTTTGTTTGAGCTTTTGCTCTATTTTGACGACATATCGGTAGGCCGTGCCCAAGGATGAGATGTCCAGAAACTCCATTTTGGATTGGATGTATCTATGCAGACCGTTGTGATACTTGAGCACCAGATTTTGCTCAGAATATTTGATACCCAACTTGGTGTGCAAGGTATGGAAGATATTTGTGAACTCAGGCACTGCTTGGTATCTTTCCTGCCGCAGTGTGGTCCATTTTGTATACAGGTTGTCATAACTTCCAACATGGTAGTATTGTTCCTTAATAACATCCCTGAAGGACTCCTAGGTGACCGCGACTGTAAATAATGAGGGTTCCTCTGTTTCCTTCTGCTCATAGAAAGTTTCCAACCAATCTTTGAGATGGGAACGACTTTGAGGAGCAAAAAATTAATATTTTCTCTATTCAAGAAGTTATGGACAAAGAAATACCCTTATAGCAGATTCAACCATTTGTCTACAACATCTGCGTCTATCTAACCTTTAAATATAGGGATATCAAAGTTGATTTGTACCTTGAAGGGGGTGACGCCTCCGTTTGAGGAAGATGCATCGCCTGTTGGTAGTCGTCGAAGGATTTGCACAAAACTATCCATCATATTGTTCCTTTGTTGCATGGGGGCTTCCTCGAGCAACATTTTGAAGGGATCTCCTGTCCTGCCATCTTTCTTTTCTCCCACCATGAGAGATCGCTTGGGTGTGCGTGAGCTCTTGTCCTCAAGAGAAACAAGCTCGAGACCCAATTCTTGTTAGCCTATGACTTACCTTTACCAATCACTAAGTCTAAATTTTCACCTATATTTGTATTATTCATTTAGGATATTAGTAATATATCCTCAAGTGATGACTAATGATTTAGTTAAGATTGCCTAGACTAGTCATCATGCATGATTTTAAGATCTAGAGAAAATCTCTCTATGAGGTGGCGTCACCCATTGTACTATAAATATGTAACAATGGAGTGAATACATTAGAGTGTTGGCTTGTGGGCCTTTTCCACCATGTTGTTCTTTTTTATGTTTTATCAATTGGTATTAGAGCTTCTTTGTTTTATCAATTGGTATCAAAGATTCTATAGTTCTTAGGGCATGGTAGAACCATGATAGTTTTCCATAGAAGATTTGCAATTTGAAAATTGACGATGTAAAAATGTTGATGATGTTCTTAAGATGGTAGTCACATCTACAACCTTGGTAATCAATTTGGATGGACAATGGAAAAGATGAGAAAATGGATACCAACACTGCAAATTATTTTTTCTTGAAGCGGTCACCACCACCAAAGTAATTTTAGTCCCTCAATGTCAGTGTGCGCCCTCCATGAATTAATCTTGACAAAGAACCACTCAGCGCTATCTCCCATCTTCATCTGACATGAAATATATTTTGGATATTTTTTCGAGGTTTTCATGCTGCAATTTTCAATTGAAATAAATATAGACGCCCAGATTTTCTTTTGCTTGTTGTAGAGTCTTTACTCCAGGAATGGGAACTGTTTCATTTCTTTCAAAAACACCAGTTTATGGCAACCTGTGAAAATTTTTCTCCTCACACATCTGTGCCCCATATTTCATAAATGTGATCTAAATCTCCTCAGTGATCGTTTAATAAATAATAAGTGATTGTTTTTGCTTTACCTTCACTCATGTGGCCTCATCGACTATATCCAAGCCAACGCCCACTGCTTGTTTCAATAAAGTTTCCATCACACATAACATTACTAAGACCAAAGTCTGTCATCAATGGAGATCCATCGATGAATGTGTGATATAGAGTGGGGGTTTCCTGTCTGGGCCAAAAAAATTGATCCAACCATCGATCCAGACAAGAAATGTGTGCAACTAGCATAAGTTTGTGCATGAAATCTTTTTAATGTAGCCAAGAATAGCGTGCTTGTGCCCTATCTAAAACTATCTAAGCGCCCTCGCCCTCTTTGCAAATTTTAACAACACTTCATATCTGGATCTGGCAGTTACGCGATCTCTGGTCAGATGGACGCAGGGTTTGGCTTGCATTTTTTATATTGGTGGAGTAGCAGAATGAATGCTAAAAGAATTGTTTGAATGAGTATTTTAACTCAAAAATAAAATGACAGATTCCATGATAAAAATTCCCATGTTTGCATTGAGAGTGAGAGATTGAGAACAAATCTTCCCACTTGTTGATTTGGAGCAGAGCCGAGGGAATTATACTGGCTTGTTTACTTCTATGATGAGAGTGCTTTCTGAATCTCGACAACAACTTCATTGGGAGGCTTCTCAGCGTGAATATTTCCAACAATGCCTTTTTTCATGTGATACTGAATAACTGGTTCTGCTTGTCTTTGAAATGATTCCAGCCTTGACTTCAAAACTTTTGCAGTATCATCCTTCCATAGAATCAATGGATCCCCTGTGACATGGTCAACACCTGGAACCTTTGGAGGGGAAAATTTTGTGTGATATGAGTGTCCACTGGATGGATGCATCCAATGACCAATACTTCTCCAAAAAAAAACGGATCTAAAAATAAATTCGCACAGTGAATCACATGCAGCAGATCCAAATAATGTTGAGCATAAATTGTGCAGCAAATCGCTCAGCGAATTGTCCCGATTAATCTTGACTGGAGAGTTTGCTGCAAAAAAGATTGGAAGAAATCATTTTCAAAAAGGTTAAAAAAAAAAATTCAATCCCTTCCCAAATCACCTTCTGGAACTGTTTTGGCGTATGTGAGTTCTAGAATTGAAAACCTATTCGCAACGAAGGAATCAATTTTGGATTAATAGAGGACCATTCTTCCATGCTTAATAATTAAATTCATGAGATATTATATGCCATAAGGTATGCATATTACCATAAAATGTATGAGGAGAAACATAAGAGAGTAGGAAAGATAGTGAGTGCTTGGAAAGAGAATAAGTGCTCAGAAGTTTTATTATATTTATATATATTGGTTGAATTTTTAAGAACAGGTTTGAATGTGGTAAAAAATGCATTCCAGGGTGATGCTTTTATTTATGAAGTTAATGAATAATTCAAGTATGAATTAGATAAGGAATGTGCTCTCCCATACTTGTACAACTCTCAGGGTTATGAAACTAATTGTTGTGTAAGGTTGCCATCAATGGGGCATTTTGGGTTTAAAATGCCCCATGCTTAGAATTAGAATTTTAAAGGAACATTTTTATGTTGTCATAAGTGTGTAAGATGGAATAAAGGGGGCAGTTATTTTTCATTGGATCCACATGTTATAAGTGGGTTTTGGGATCTATCTATTAGTGCACATTTGAGGCATGTTGTCTTAAATTTAAAATTGATATTGTAAGATTGTAAAAGATTGTTAGTAGACGTTGCAGGGTGATTAATTTATGGAGAAATTTGAAGAATGAGGAGAAATGAAGCTTAGTTGAAAGCTTCATGTAACATTTGTATTAATAAAATCATATTTTATTTGGCTCTTGTATCCTAGATCCGCCCGAAATTGAATAAGGGGATCTTAGGTACACCTTGCATAGTGTGTTGTGGTCAATTTTTCATGGTTGGATTATATTGTTTACTGTTTAGTCTTGACATAAATAAACTTACAATTTTAGCATTTAACGCAACACATACAAGCTCAGGCACAATGTTAGCTCATGCACAATGTTATTCAAGCACAATTAAGCATAAATGGTCAAGCATATGTGAAGAACATTCTCAAGCATTCAAGTTGTCAACCACATCAGTAATGGACAAATCAAAGATTTCGAACTCAACACATCATGGAACATTTGAAGTTAAATTGTAACTTGCAAACAATGTTTATTGTAAGATTACTTGAGCAAGTTGATTTGTATTGGAAATAGTGTATTTGTAAGAGTAATTAAGTTGAGTTGAATTTCTTTGAAATTGGGTGCATTTTCGGTTGAGCCCGACACCCAAGATTCATTGTAATTTTGAGTCGAAAATTGACAAGGTTGAGTAGTTTAAACTCAAATCATTGTAAACATCACACTTTGGATGCATTTATAGTAGTATCCAACACCCTTAACTTCTTGGAAGAAAGAAAGAAAATTTCAAGCGAGCGTGAATAGCAAGTGGACAAGAAGTGCAAACGAGCGCGTTCAAATGGAGCGAAATCTAGAATTATTAGAGTTTCTAAACACTCTAATAAACACCATTGAAGACAACACAGTGATATTGAACAAATAAACTCTTCAATCAATGCTAACTTGTTTGCAAGTGACGCAAGATAAAGTTAGACTTATTCAATCTCAATCCCAGCTATTGAATGATGAGTTGATAGATCTCAAAAATCAACATTGAATGAAGTATTCTGAACTAGTTTTTGTTCAGAACAACCCTCTCTATAGTGATGATAATGATGATAATGATGATCAACAGTCAGTGAAGGAGAACCTCAACGAGCCAACTTCAGAAGCAACTTCAAATGAAGATAAAATTGTTCAAGTTCAACATAATCAGACTCAGAATACTCTTTCCAAGCCCATAATCAGACCTTGGGAAGAAATAATTTACAACAAGAATAAAACAAGACTTGGATATGACAAGGAAGTTACCTTTCATATTCCCGATTATTCCAGACCAATCAAGTTCCAAAGTGTTGGATTCCTTCAAGAAGATTCACTTTCACCTGTTCAAGTTCTACATCATAATGCGACATGCCAATATTGTAATCGTGTTGGTCACATGGAGAATAAGTGTTTTGATCTCCATCTTTGCCAACATTGTGGAAAGCATAGCCATTCTTTAGACAGATGTTCAACAC
>ML789544.1:69843-81346 GCA_009831015.1 Picea engelmannii
TGTGTATTATGTGAATGAGCCATTGATTAAATTTTGTTTTGCTTAAGAATCTATATGCATTTCTTTACTTCACAGGTTTAAAAGTACTTAAGAATCTATATGCATTGCTTTACTTACACTCTATTTCTTTTGATGTTCTTTACATATTCTAGCCTACTAAAAGTACGCTCATCTTCAATGCTTCCAATTGTCAACACCAAATCTATATTTGCAATGGTTATGTATTCAAAGATGTTCTTGCATAATTGAGGTTTTTGACTTAGCCTCTTCCACAATGAATTGATTGAATTGGTTCCTCTCAATCCTTTCTCATTTGAGCACTGTGTTAACATGGTCATGATGAATAAGGTACTTTGAAGATTAAACTTTCCCTCAGATAAAAGTGGTTCACATGTTAAATCAATGGTATATATAGACTTGCAATGCATGCTCTTTAGTGTTTGCAAGTGCACCTCAAAAATCAACTCACAATTATTGTTGTCACACCAAAACTGTGGATAGATGATACTAAAAGATTCCACTAGCTGATGGGGAGGAAATATTTCTTCAATCTCATGACATGGAAGCATAGCTGCCTCATGACATTGTTTCTTAACATTATTAATTCCATGTAAAAAAGCATCATTTGACACACATTTGTTTCTCATATTTCTATGAGAAAAACCTTCTATGCTTCCATTTTATTTAAAAAACTCATCATTGATGAGTATACAGAGTTCATATTCCTTATCAAAGTCAAGCCAACTAATTCCTTTCTCACCAAAAACCAAATTTTCCCAAAATGTGAACTTACGCCCCTTGAATCCATACTCTAGATCATACATGATTTTTAATGCATCATAGACTGCTTTTACCATCTTGGTCAAATCTAGAACATAAATATCACGAGATTGTGCATTTTTAATCAATTGATGCATTTCTTCTAACATAGGTAAAATGGATGGAATACCAATGACCATGTCCATATTTGACATTAAATCATATATTGAAAATGCATCAAGGTTTTTGGGAGCATCATTATCCATCTTGGAACATAATGGATCTATACTCTTTGAAGATACACAAAGTTGGTTTGTATAGTGACATCCAACATGTTCCAACAACATGAAGAAGCTTCAAACCATCTGAAATCCCCTTTGCAGTCATTTGATACTCATGATAACATTATGGACTCCTTGCAAAGTAAGTATATACATCCTGAACAAGGCATTCTACCTTTCTAACTAGTTTGATTTTTGATAAAACCTTACTAGCAAGATTAGTTCTATGGGCCATGCAATGTATGCCCACCATAAATGGTGCATATTTCATTTTGAACTGAATGAAAACACTTGTTTTCGCTCCTTGTAAAACTAAGGCTCCACCACAACCTAAACAAACTATCTTTCAAGATATTTCATTAGATTCTAGACCCCCATAAGTCTTTAAAAGCATGAAGATTGATTATGTAAGAGAGCATGCATTTGCATTACCATCTATCTTGAAGAGACAAAGATATAATGGAACTCGAAAAAAATCTTCAAGAATATAAGTGTGAATTCCAATCCATTATGTATTATCATTTTCCTTGACTTCATATAAGCTAATAGAAATAAATGATGAATCCTTCAATTTTCTTCTAACCTTTTTGTTGGGCCCTTAGTTTTGAAGATTGCCAAATTTTGTGAACGTATAAAGGTTTTGTGAAACAATATAGTACAACCGCAGTGGATCCAAGTGGTTGAAAACTATTTGCCACTACATCAGCAAGGAAAAAGAGAGATGAGTCAATTGGGAAAAGAAGCGGAAAGATATGGAATGTTCGAGTGCATGCCAGAAGGATGAGGAATCAAGAAAGCGTAATAGCGGAATCAAGAAGCCAATAATCCCCATGGAAAATTTATAAAGAATGGAGTTATGTAATGGGTTGGGGTTCTATTCTAAGTTTTTGTTCCAAGTTTTCCATTGGTTCTATTGTTGGTGTTCTAGTTTTGGGTTTTGTTATTATTGAGCATTATTGAGCAGGAACTGTAACTGCATAAATTTTGAGACTCGAGATAACATCTCTCATTGTCGATTCATTTGTATAAGTCTTGATGTCAAGGAATGTATTCCATGTATGATCAGCTGTGATAAGATAATATATGTTGGATTATTCGGGCACATAAAACTTTGTCATTATCTAGATGAATGTATGGTTTATTTCCTGCACAATCTTTTTTGTTCTGCATAATTTCTAGTTGTGTTATTGTTTATACAAGCTTCTTGATGTATGTGTGTACTTTAATGTTGTGCAACATGAACTATTCATTTCTTTTACTGATCTAAGCCTTCACATGTTATGATATATTTACCTTTAAGTATGGAATTGTACTATAATGTGCTAGAATTGATGGTGTGTCCTCTTTAACTCTCTTTATCTCACAAGTCTTGATAACGCTTTGGGTGAGACCTCCTTCCCTTGCGAAAGGTTGAATATGCCAGCACAACTATACTACAACAATACCTTTGTTGGTAACCTACAAGAACCCTAGTCTCCAATTTCACACCAACAAATGGTTCTGTTGTCGGGACCTTGAATTCTGAGCAAGTTTTTAGGGGATGCAACATCACATCTTTAAGTCTGACATTAAAAGCTGGTGGGAAAGAAGGTGTGACGAGTTCATATTTCAAGAAACTGAGCTACGATAAAAAAAATTGATGGTTGTGAAGGATGCACTCTTTTATTTCGAACCATCCAACAATAAGTACGAGATCTTTTGGATCTGATTCCTAGAATAGGTCTACGAATGGCTAAACCATTTCCAAGAAGCACCATAATTTAAACATCACATCAAGAAAATATTCAATTGGAATATTGAGCGGCTAGATGCTCTTCACAATTTGGATCACTATATTTGTCTAGCTATGGAATTTTGGGTCCAAACTGTTAGAAAAATGGGTGTGCTCATTTCACCATAGATAATATAGCAATATTGTCACCCATCCATAGGCACAAAGGCCACCCCCGAGCACCTTAACCTTGACAGACAAAATAATTCTAGTAGAATACCAATAACCAACCAAGGCTAGCGCACCAAGCAAGGATAACCAAAGACCAAGTAGAAATTCCAAACCAATAACCCAAGAAAAAGTTACTATTGCAACAATTGCAGTTCTCCTTCACTCATGCAAACTTCTTTTCCTTATGCAGTCGTGAGTGATTGAGTGACACATGAGATCTAGATCCCTTTATCTATACTTCTCCATCTTAACTGACTGGGCCGATTTCTCTTCATGGGGGCTTATAACTCAATATTAATTTATTCTATTAAGTCAAATTGTCTTCTAGGGTTATTATCCAAATATTTAGGGTTTCTCTTGCTTCCCAGAATATTCTAGTCTCATCAAAGGTTACATGTGGAGGCTAATACCTCCCGCAACTACCATAATATCAACACTCCCTCCTAGCTAGGGAGGTTTTAAAGGCAATGGTCTTGAGAAAAAATAAACCATTCAATCAATAACATCATCATAGCCACACAGGCTATCTCATGATCAAATCATGAGCACCATCATCAATATCCAACTAGATAGTCTCCAGGGAAATCATAACAATTCCATCGAATAGAACACAATTGTGTCTATACATAGTAGTATACAACTACTATCTAGTGGTACACAACCACTCCTAGTAGAACACTGCTACTAACCAGTGACACACAATCACTACCAGTGGACCACATCCACCATAGTAGCATACAAATACCGTATAGATATATATGGTCTCTACAATAATCATATCTGATATCAACATTATCATGATACAAACTGAGTCATTTGGGCCATTCTTCCACTCACATCTGTGAGATCTTGAAGAGATAATCCCTCAGAATGTAACACATCAACCATGTGTTATCTGGACTATTCTTCCTAGGCATAGAAGAATATTTTTCCTTGATTTCTGAGCCTGGACCATTCCTCCGACACTAATCATAGTGCAACGTAGAGAGAATGAGTCTTCCTTAGGGAATTCCTATCCCTAATTTTTGAACCTATACCATTCACCTAACTGGGCCATTCCTCCGACATTAATCATAGTGCAACCTGGAAAGAATGAGTCTGCCCTAGGGAATGACTTTTTGGACTATTTCCTAAGGAAATGTCTGTCTTGCACCAACCTCCAAAACAGATCATTCTTCGAAATTTCTCACAACTGTGAACTTCGAAAGAATGACTGCCCGACGAGGCAGACCATCCTACTTGACCACTACTCAGAGTGATTGTAATATCCCCCAGTAGAGCCCCAGTTGTAATTATGAATTGTAATCATGTTTTGTAGGCTGGTGAGCCGAGTATTGATAAGTTGGTGGGCTTATGTGTTTATTAGGCCGGAGAGCCTAAGTGTTAAAGGCCATGAGCCTGTTTTTGTATATGTAATTATGTAGAACATTAATAAATATTAAACATAGCTACGTGTAGACCGACCACGAATAAAGAGTGATGGGGGGCTAAGATTTCACAAGGTGGGTAAGGGAAAGGGGGCTGAAAGGTTGGAAAGAGGGGCTAAGCTTAGGGGCTTAAGTCCTTGGGAATAATAATTTATTATTATTCCATAGTGGTGTGAATGGTATACTTTTATCCTAAGTTCCTGGAAAAGGGAACACATACTTGATGGAGTGCATGTAGCTTCATGGGCGATATGTGTCGGCCCAGGCACATGCAATTTAACCCAAGAATTGAGCTGTGATGGGGGTTCGTCCTCCATTCTTTTGTCTATTGTCTGAACCATGTTACCTCTATGATCGACCTCTTCTTAATTTTCTTGTCACACATTTCTGATAACCAGAACCGGAAGTCGACCGGTGTATTCCTGTGAATTTTGTGGCCTTTGTATTCAACCTTTGCAATATTCACATACGCATCTGAAACCCGAAACCGTGAGGTCATCCTGTGATTTTTTCCTGAGAAGCCGACACATCCTCACTCTGTACCCGTTTTACCTCTTTGTTGGACCTCTGCATAACCACACACATCTGAGAAACCAGTCGGGAGGGAAAGGCCGACCTGTGTGTCCTGTGAACCTAGGTTTATCCACACTGCAAATATGATTTCGTGCTTAACTGTTTGGGTTTCTGTCTTCTGTGAAACCTGAGCATACCATAGTTGCCTATGTTGTGTGTGTTTTAACTGTGGTCTATTGTGGCCACACAATCCCTTGGTTGAGTGTGATTGGATACTATCATCTGTTCCTTGTTGAGCCTTACTGTTGTCCTCCTTATGCTGGAATGGAGCTGAAGAAGCAGGTTGTCAGGCCTGTGTGCAACACTCTCTCCAGGTGAGAGAGGTGGTTGTGGTTGAAGAAGTAGGTTGTTAGGTCTGTGAGCGTCTCTCTCTAGGTGAGAGAGTGCGCAGAGGAAGTGATAACTCCTGGAAGGGGTCTTGTAGCTTCCATAGAGCTCGGAGAATTTTGGTCCGGCCTGTTGCTGAAGCCCAAGGAAAGGGAGGTTTAGCAGACGAAGGACTGTCCTGGTTACAGTGAAGGTGTATACTTTTGGGGTGGGACAAGCATGTGGGGAATGAGAGTCTGTGAGTAGTGGGAATAAGTGGCTCCTAGGAGAGAATCCATCCTCATAATCTGTGTGTCTTCATGTTGACCTTACCTAGCCTAGGATTCCCTTGCCCGGTGGAGCTTAGTCCCAGCTCGGGGGTGACCTACTGCTGAGAGTGATGAACAACGCGGTCTAAGGCTGGGAGGTTCGTGGAAGGTCTGCACGCAGTTGGTGGTGTTACGCCAGTTTAAAAGATAAGTATTAATTTTGTACTTAATTTATATGTGACGCATGTCTGTTTTTTGAAATGTTATAATGTATTTCATTGCAAATTTGAATTGTTGTTAATTCTATTTAAGTTTGAATGGCAATAGTAACTCCATGTTAAATGTGTTAATTTGATTTAATGTATATTATTTTTATGAGATTGTTCTGCATAGTAGTGTTTCTCGATAGAGGGGTTGATGGCTGGGGATGTTACAATATGGTATCAGAGCCCATGGTTTCAATGATGAGCCTGGATGGGTCGGATAAGTGGTATTTGGACCCAAGATTTTGAGTGGAAATGGTGTTCGGAGGAACCAATTTCGAACCTTAGAATGTTTCTGAGTGCCAAAGGGTTACTTGGTCATGTTGCGAAGCTCAGGAGGAGTAGCGGTAGAATAAAACCACAGACAGCGTGGTATTTGACCAGAGAGAGAGAGCACTCAACACTTGGGGTGTTGGAGCCGTAGGATCTATTTGGAAGGAGTGGAAAACCTTTAAGACCGTTAGATCCAGAGAAGGTGCAGGAAGGTTATCCTGGAAGCCTTTCGGAGTTCGGAAATCAGGAGAAGCGGGGTGCGCTGAGGCACAAAATTTCGAAGTCCGAAGGTCCGAACTCCCAGAATATATCTACACCGTAGATTTGAGGGGAGAAACTTGACCATTAGATCTTGGAGAAGCCACACATGGGTTATTTGTAAGAATCCTTCAGAGTTTGCAGATCAAAAGATTTAAAGTGAAGAGAAGTGAAAACCTTTGAAGCAAGAAATCGTGAAGTGGATCTCGACTATTGGTTGCGGGAGAGATAAGGATCGTCAATTATCCAGGGAGAGTTTGGAACTGCGACAATCATGAGAAGGGAAATGTGTCGACGCAAAAAATTTCGAAGCCCAAAGTTTCAAAGTGAAAGGGTAGATGTGGTGGGGCCGGATGACGTCGCCTGGGGTGACGTGGAACTTTCTAGGCGTACCACGTTCCATCGCCTTAGTTGGTGACGACTGTACTATGTGGGCCCAGAGGATAAAGAAGCCAAAAGTTCATAATTCAGGATATTGAAAGGGAAGCAAGCGGGAAAGCTTCCGAAAACTGAAGTCCCGAAGTCTCAGAACTTAGACACCTGAGGTTCCATAGTGTGTGTTCATCGTAGGATGCTGGATAGATGTGGACGATTGATACACTCTACTTCATGAGTTCGGTAACTCGGAAATCCCAGAGACTTTTGTGTTGTGCTTTGAAAATTTCCGAGGTTGAAGCCCCGGTTAAACGCTTATCGATCTAGCACCTGGTCACAGCCCCTGGTTGCAGGGGTTGGGGCTAAGGCCTAAAATTGTTACAGAGCCGAGAAGAGCTTAGAAAATTCATGAAATTTGAACGTTTTCTGTAATCAGATTTGTTTGTGAATGCTATGGAATTTGTTAAGGAATGATGGCCTGACAAATTCTGGTTGTCTGCGCGTGTGTTTGCAGAAGTTTAGTGAGTGCCATAACTGATTAGATTTTCCACAGAGTGAAAAGAAATGGAGGAGACACAGAATGATTCTAGTTTAGAGAATGAAGCTAAAGGGATGGATGTTTATTTGGGAGTTGAAGGGTCGATCTCCAATGGGCATGGAGAAGAGATATATAAGGAAGGGCATATGATGAAAATCATTGAAAGATTGCAGAAAGATTCCCAAACTCACCGAGCAGATAGCATAAATCTCATGAAAGCTAAGGAACAACAGGGAGAATTCAACTTAAAGTTGATGAAGAGTCTGGATAGAATAGAAAATAATTTGGACAAGGAGAGAGACTCGAGAAAAACAGGGAGTCACCAGACGTCTGAGGGAAGAATATCAAGGGGTGTTGGTAGACACCATCATCCAAGAGAAGGGCACACAGTAGTTCAAGCCCATATCCTACCAGAAAGCACAGGAGATCTGGAGTGGATGGACTAAAGGGAGAAATGAACAAGATTAATCCTCCTACGTTTGATGGAGAACATAAGAATAATGAAGATGCCGAAACATGGTTGCTTGGCATGAGGAAATATTTCCAACTACAGAATTATTCCTCTCATGCAGAAGGAAGAATTGCGATGTATCAACTGAAAGGAAAAGCATCCATGTGGTGGGATCAACTTGTGCATGTGCAACACATTAGAGAGAAAGATATCACTTGGAGAGAATTCAAGAGGTATTTCGAGAAGAAATACTTGACTAAAAGATACTATGACAGAAAGATGAAAGAGTTCTTTGAAATCACGTTGGGCAGCATGACCATTGATGATTACGAGCGAATATTTTTGGAATTGATGAAGTATGTTCCATTCATCAAGGATGAGATTGTCAAGATTCATAGGTATCTAAGTGGATTTCCACCTTCCATTGGTGAAAATATTCAGTATGATGATCCTAATACTATGGAAGAAACTACAAGAAGGGAAAAATGATTATATGAGCAACAAGGAGAGAAGCCTACTTTCCAGAAATCTTGGGAAGACAAGAAGAAATTCAAGATGGATCAGAGGAAGAAGGGAACTAAGCCACCCTTTTTCAAAAACATTCCTCAAGGAAAACCATCTTTTAGAGAGCCTAGGAAGGCTGAAGTGGGTGGGAAAATGCCAAGACCACCACCTATGGAATGTTGGGGTTGTAAAGTAACCATAGGTACAGAGATTTCCCCCACAAAAATGATAAACTGAGAGTTATCCACAATGTAAAGTAGGATGAAACAATGGAGGACATGGGCAGTAGAATGCCAAGGATCTACATAGCCCTGGACAACAAGCAATATGAATATCAGTCGCACATGATTGAAGTAGAATGTATGATCAACAACGAACCATTTACTATTTTAATTGATTCATGGGCTAGCCATAGTTATATAGATCCTAGAGTGGTGGAAAGTTTGCAATTGTCGAGAAGAAAACATGAAAAGTCTTGGTTAGTGTAGCTGGCTACAAGAACCAAGAGAAAATCCACTGAGTTGGTTAATTCCTATCCTATGGACATGAATGGACTGAGCACAAAGGATGAATTGAATGTTGTGACTTTAGGTTCTTATGACTATCTAATTGGGATGGACTAGTTGGATCAACACCATGCCATCTTGGACCGTCGTAGCAAGGCATTCACTTGCCCGGATGAAGAAGGAAATCGAAAAACAGTCCAAGGAATTCCTAGAGCTGTTGGTATCAGATAAATATCATCAATGCAACTGAATAAGTGCTACAGGAAAGGCTCTCAATTATTTGCAGCCCATGTGGAGGAAGCATCTAAGGATGAGGTTTCAAATATTGAATATCATGTGGTACTAAAAGATTTTGAGGATGTATTTAAGGAGGTACCTGGACTACCCCCGAAAAGAGATATCGAATTCTTTGTAAACTTGATGCCTGGAGCAGCTCCAGTGTTGAAATCTCCTTACAGAATGAGTACGCCAAAGCTGAAATAACTACAGTTGCATCTTGAAGAGCTCCTGAAGAAAGGGTATATACACTCAAGTCTGTCACCTTGGGGTGCCCTGGTCCTTTTCGTGAAGAATAAGGATGGGATGCTGAGATTGTGTATCGATTGACAATTGAACAAAGTAACTGTTAAGAACAAATATCCTCTGCCGAGGATTGATGACCTCTTCGATCAGTTGAAGGATGAGAATATATTTTTGAAGATAGACCTCAGGTAGGGATATCACTAGGCAAGGATAAAGGAAAAAGACATCAACAAGACCACCTTTAGAACAAGGTATGGTCATTACGAGTTCACAGTGGTTCCATTTGGGTTGTCAAACGCACCCTTTGTTTTTATGTGCCTGATGAATGGTGTATTCAGGGACTATCTAGACAAGTTTGTCATAGCATTCCTGGATGACATTCTAGTGTATTCCAAGTTGGAGGAAGAGCATGAACAACATTTGAGGATGGTGTTGCAGGTGCTAAGAGAGCACCAACTGTATGCTAAGTTGAGAAAGTGCTCATTTTATTAGGAGTAGATCCATTACTTTAGAGAGCACCAACTATAGATCCTGAGAAGACTGAGGCCATTAGAGAATGGTCAACGCCAAATAATGTGACGGAAGTTAGATCCTTTATGGGTCTAACTGGTTATTACAGAAGGTTTATCAGAGGGTTCTCGAGGATAGCTCATCCTATCACTTCCTTGCAAAGGAAGGAGAAGAAGTTTCAGTGGATAGAATATTGTGAGAAAATATTTCAGCGATTGAAGTAGCTGTTAACCAGTGCTCCAATCCTAAGGATCACAAACCCAAATGAAGATTTTGTGGTGTGCACAGAGGCATGCAAAGAAGGAATGGGAGGAGTCCTCAGTCAGAATGGATTAGTAATCTGTTATGAATCCAGAAAGTTGAAAGAGCATGAAAGGAACTATGCAACTCATGATTTGGAGTTGGAAGCCATAGTACACGCTCTAAAGAAATGGAGGCATTACCTCATGGGAAGGAGGTTCGAAGTGAGAACATACCACAATGGTCTGAAATATTTGTTTGATCAACCAACCTTGAATGTTAGGTAGAGTAGGTGGTTGGAGTTTCTCTGTGAGTACGATTTTGATATCAAGCATATCAAAGGGAAGGAGAATAAAGTGGTCGATGCACTCAGTAGGAGAGTACATGAATTATATGGTACAACCATTAGAATGTACCAAAATGATATTAAAAGTAGAATTTTGAAAGTTGCAAATGTAGATTTGCAGTACAAGGATTTGGTAGAAAAACTACAGCAAGGTGAGATGCCACAGAAAGTGGAAAATTATAAATTGGAAATTGATGGAATACTTATGTACAAGAACAAAATTTATGTACCTAATGTCCACGACTTAAAGCTTATGATTTTGAATGAAATGCATAATGTGCCTTATGTTGGGCACCCTGGATATCAGAAAACTGTAGCATCAGTCAAGAGCCATTACTTTTGGCTAGGTATGAAGAAAGAGATTGTTGAATACATCGTTATATGTATGGAGTGTCATAAGGTTAAAGCTGAGCACAGGCACCCAACAGGATTGCTGCAACCTTTACCCATTCCTGAGTGGAAGTGGGAAGTAGTGACAATGGATTTCATCATAGGATTTCCCAGAACTGGAAGAAACATGATTCAATCATGGTGGTGGTGGACAAGCTTACGAAAGCTACCCATTTCATTCCATTAAAGACTACTCACAAGGCAGTGAATGTTGCTGATATTTTTATGAGGGAAATAACACGATTGCATGGTATTCCCAAGAAAATTGTGTCTGACAGGGACCTGAAATTCACCTCCAAATTTTGGAAAGGGTTATTCAAAGGATTTGAAATGAATATGAACTTTAGCACAACCTATCATCCTAAGTCTGATGGACAGACATAGAGGGTCAACCGAGTAATAGAAGACATGCTAAGGATGTATGTGATGGACAAACCATCGAAATGGGAAGACTACCTACATTTGGTAGAATTTGCCTACAATAATGGGTATCAAGCATCATTGAAGATGATCCCATTTGAAGCACTTTGTGACATAAGTGAAATACTTCAGTAAGCTGAGATAATCCATCTGATAGAGCAGTAGTTGGGTCAGAGTTTCTCAAGGAAATGGAAGAACAAATACTAAAAATTAAGCAAAATTTAAAGGCTGCCCAAGATAGGAAAAAATGTTATGATGATAAAAAAAGAACCCACAGAAAGTTTAAAGTGGGCGATCATGTTTTCCTGAAAGTGAAAGCCAATAGAAGTTCCCTAAAGTTGGGAAATTGC
>ML789544.1:93774-107144 GCA_009831015.1 Picea engelmannii
AGTTAGTTTATGGTTGCGTGGAACGTCCGTCCCAAGCAATTGGTTGCAACACTGTTGTGAAAAGATAAGTGTTTTATCTTGTTGTTATGTTAAATTACGTATTTAATTTTTGTGCATGAACTCTATGTATTTGGAAGTGATTTATATGTTGTTGTAATGAGTTGTGTAGCTGCAATTCATGTTCATTATTAGCATGTTGTAGATGCTTCTATTTTTTGGTTAAAGAAAGTAGCTAAATATGTTTTAATTTTTAGTTGTAAGCTACATGAAATCGACTAAAAATAGAAGAATTGCTTTAATTAGCATAAGTTTCATGTTATGTGTTTTTTGCACGTATTGTTGCTTAGCTGGAGGCTAGGTACGTTACTAAAATGGTATCAGAGATGATAGAGATATATTTTTTGTGTGATGTGGCCCAGCTTGGGTGGTTGGGTACATTACAAAGTTGTATCAAAGCCTATTTTTCAACATCAAGTCTAGATGGGCCAATTAGTTGAACACAGAAGTGAAAATTACAGACTATGCAGGAAAATTGTTTGACGGAATGCCAGAAAAAGGATGTCTGAAATTTGTTGTTGAAATTACAACAGTGAGATTGAGAGGAATTTCATAGGCAATGTGAAGAATTGAGCCCCTTTGGAAATTTTGAAAATAAGAAAATCAGAAAAAATTGGGTATTTTTTTGTACAATGATGTCGGCATGGTGTGGAGGCCACGTTTCAATTGACATGGTAGAAGAAAGGAGTGTGTTTCCACGGTGGAAGGTACATGTTGGACATGATTATAGTTGACAGGTGATGTGGAGCCATGTGGCATACCAACTGTCTGTCCTATGAAACTGTGGTAAGATCTTGGAAATTTGTTTATGAGTCCGTGAGTCCATGAGTCCACAAAGATGGGAAAATGGCTAAGTGTTGGGACTTATTATGAGTTTGTGAGTCCGTGAAGAAGGAAAAATGGCTAACTATTGGGACATATTATGAGTCTGTGAGTCCACGAAGACGGAAAATGGCTAAGTGTTGGGACTTATTATGAGTCTGTGAGTTCGCGAGTCCACGAAAACGTGGAAAAATGGTTAAGTGTTGAGAATTTTCATACGGACTTATGAAAGAAAGGTTACAAGATTGTGAGTCCATGAGTACACAAGTCCGCAAAGAAGTGGAAAAATGACTAAGTGTTGAGACTTTTCAGACAGACTTATGAAATAAAGGTTAGAATATTATGAGTTTGCGAGTTCACAAGTCTACGAAGAAGTGAAAAAATGGTTAAGTGTTGAGACTTTTTGGACAAACTTATGAAAGAAAGGTTATAATATTGTGAGTCTGCGAGTCCGCAAGTCTGCAAAAAAGTGGAAAAATGACTAAGTGTTGAGAATTTTCGGACGGACTTATGAAAGAATGTTACAAGTTTATAAGTCCATGAGTTCGTGAAGGAAGATGAAACTAAGTGTTGGTGGTGGGTTCATGGAAGGTATGAAGAAGAAATATGACTTATATCCATGATGAATCCATTAAGATAGATCAACGAAGGAGAATTCGGGACTTCGGGTCTTTGGAGATGTTGTAGACATGTACAAGAACTTTATAGGGCTATAACTTTCAAACCAAAACTCGATTTTGGGAAAGTTTTCAGTCGTTGGAAATCTATTTCTGGGAGGAATGCATCAAGCAAATCAAAATTTGAATTATTGCAATGTGTCCTTAAAATATTGATGAAGTAACCTATATTCTAATTAATAAAATGTTTTATAATATGCATGTTCTAACAATAATTATTACATGAACATCTCTTGCAGAATCAAAAGTATGGAAAGAAACTTGAGTTCCTATATGAGTACTGGAGTTATGGAAGATGCTCAAGGATATTACATCCATGAGGAAGAGTTCATAGGTCTGCATGTCAGCATGGGGAATGTTGAGACATAGTCAAATGGAAGGAGAGATAGGAAAGGGCATGTCACTATGAGAAGTCTACAAAGGGAAGTGCAAATTTACAGGGTTGATAATAAACGGATTATAAAGGCTCAAGAAGAGATACTTCGGAGATTAAATATGTTGCATAATCAATTTAACAAGGATTATGGCACCAAACAAGAAGCTAGTGCTAGACAAGTATCAACATCAACATCCCATAGAAAAAAGGATGATCATGGAAATTATAGGAATTCAATAAGTATGAGAAGGAACCATCATTCTCCAAGGAATTCCACTAGGAGAACTCATGCAAGCTCAGGGCCAATGAGAATCCCAAGCGTGTCTCCTATTCGTAGGAAAAGAAGGAGGCTTGAAGTAGACATCTTGCAAGGTGAACTTAGGAAAATCAAGCCACCTACTTTCAATGGTGAGCATAGGAAAGGAGAAGAAGCAGAGGCCTGGCTGTTGGAAATGAAGAAATATTTCCAGCTCCATGACTACCCATCCTGGGTAGAAGCTAGGATTTCCACCTACCACTTGCAAGGAAAGGAAACCATGTGGTGCGATCAACTTAAGAAATCCAAGAACCTCGATGTGAAAAGGATGTCATGGAGGCAGTTCAAAGGATATTTCCAAGAGAAATATTTGTCTGAGCATTACTATGAGAGAAAGATGAAAGAGTTCTTTGAGCTCAAGTTGGGAACCATGACAATGGAGGAATATAAGAAGTGGTTCTTTGAATTTTTGAAGTATGTTGAATTCATCAAGGATGAGAAGGTTAAAATCCATAGGTTTCTAAGTGGGTTAGCCTCCTTCTAAAGTGATAAGATTCAATATGATAACCCCAAGACCTTGGAAGAAACCATAAGGAAAGAAAGGAACCTTTATGAGTAAAGAAAATGAAGGCCAATGTTCCAAAAGGCTTGGAATGACAAGATGAAAGGGAAAAATGATCAAAGGCATAAAGGTTTTAAGCCACCCTTTTTCAGAAATAACTCCCAAGAAAATTAGCAAGGCCAAGCATACCGAAATTATCAAAAGAATACATAATCATTTGGGAAAAGGCCAAGGAAACATCCTTTTCAATGTTGGAGATGTGAAGGGAATAATTTATATAGAGACTTCCCTCATAAAAGATAAATAATGAGGACTGTCCACAACATTTAAGAGGTTGAAACAGTGGAAGACATAGGAGGAAGTATGCCAAGTATTTATGCATCCTTGGAAAAAAAGTAGACATAATATCAATCCCCCACGATCGAAGTGTAAGGTAATATTGATAACCAACCCATAGAAATTTTAATTAATTCCAGAGCTAGCCATAGTTACATAAATTATAACATTGTTGAAATATTTCACTTGCAAATAAGTAAGCATAAGAAATCTTGGTTAGTTCAGTTAGCCACGGGGGCTAAGAGAAAGATCAATGAGTTGGTTAAATATTGTCAAGTAGACATGAATGGACTCAACACCAAGGTATATGTAAACATCATACCATTGGGTTCATATGACTATCTAATTGGCATGGATTGGTTGGAAAAACATCGTGATGTCCTAGACTGTTACAACAAGACAATCACATGTCTTGATGAGGAAGGAAAACAAGGAAAGATTCAAGGCATTCCAAGAGATGTAGTTGTTAGAGAGATTTCAACCATGCAGTTGAAGAAGATATTTAGTAAGGGATGTCAAATTTTTTCATCCCATATGGAGGAGGCAGCCAAACATAAAGTGACAAGCATTGAATACCATCCACTCTTGAGGGATTTTGAAGACATTTTTAGAGAAATTCCTGGATTTCCACCCAAGAGAGACATTGATTTCTCTGTTGATTTGGTGCCAGGAGTTGCCCCAGTTTCCAAGACACCATAAAGAATGGGGACACCATAATTGAAGGAGTTATAGATGAAGCCTAAAGAGTTATTAAAAAAAGGGTATATATGCCGAAGTGCGTCACCTTGGGGAGCCCTGGTTCTCTTTGTGAAGAAGAAGGATGGAACCTTAAGGTTGTGTATCAATTTCAGACAACTTAATAAGGTTACCATAAATAATAAGTATCATTTACCCAGAATTAATGATTTGTTTGATCAACATAAAGGTGTGAGAATATTTTCAAAGATTGACTTGAGATCAGGATATCATCAAGTAAGGATAAGGGAAGAAGACATCAACAAGACAACATTCAAAACAAGATATGGGCATTATGAATTCACGGTAGTGCCATTTGGGATATCAAATTCCCCAACAATTTTTATGTGTCTGATGAATGGAGTGTTCATGGAATACCTGGACAAGTTTGTGATTGTGGTCTTAGATAATATACTCATCTATTATAAGTCAGAAGAGGATCATGAGTAGAATTTAAGAATGGTATTGCAAGTTTTAAGAGAGCACAAATTATATGCTAAGCTAAGTAAGTGCATCTTTTACCAAAATAAGATTCACTACTTGGGGCATATAATATCAGGAGCATGGATAGAAGTTGAACCTGAGAATATAGAGGCCATTAGAGGATGTCCAACACCAAATAATGTGACTAAGGTCAGATCATTCATGGGTCTTTCTGGATATTACCGAAGATTCATAAAAGGATTTTAAAAGATTGCAATTCCAATCACTTCTTTGCAAAAGAAGGGAATGAAAAGGCGCGAGGACCAGGAGTCGTCAAATCCAGGTAAGTAGCGCATGCTTTAACCTTGAGGGTCCTTCATATTTAGGAGGTCCAGAGGTTTATTTTATACTTAAGAGAATACTCCTGAAGTTGTGGGGAGACGAAGTGCATCAGAACCGTCTGTTCCCTGGATGCGTGTCAGTAGATCCTGAACTCCGAAGGGGAGGTATTATGGAGGAAATAGAGTTAAGGAGTGCACAAAAATCTCAAAGTTCCAAAGAGAGGAGCTCATCATGGCCGTCCATTTATAAGGACATGTGTCAACACATCGAAGGAGGTCCATAGCTTTAGCACTCTAGAAGATTCAAGGTGAGGAGTGTGCAAGTTTGTCGAAGTGCCGAATCCCATAGTGGATCTGGGCCATCTGATTTCTAGGGACATGTGGCGGGGGATCTCGTACTCTGGAGGAGGTTCACTCTAGAGGAACTAGAGAGTGCATGTGTTAAAGTGGGCACACTCCCGAAGTTTTAGAGTCCCGGAGGTCATCGCAGTGGTCCGTTACGAAGGACACGTGGCACAAGATCTATCATCCAGAGGTATTGCACTATGGGAGATAATTGGTGGATTAGCTAGGACTCCCGAAGTCATGGGGAGCCGAAGTGCATCAAGACCATCTCTTCCCTGGACATGTGTCAGCGGATCCTGAACTCCAAAGGGGACGTACTCTGGAGGAAACATAGTTAAGGTGTGTACAGAACTCCCAAAGCTCCGAAGAGTGGAGCTCATCATGGCCATCCATTTATAAGGACACGTGTCATCATATCGAAGGAGGTCTAGAGATTTAACACTTCGGAAGATTCAAGGAAAGGAGCATGCAAGTCTATCGAAGTCCCTAAGCTCGGAGTGGATCTAGGTCATCCGATTTATAGGGACACGTGGCAAGGGATATCATACTCCAGAGTAGGGCCACTCCAGAGGAACTGGAGAGTGCATGTGTGAAAGTGGTTGAACTCCCGAAGTGTCAGAGTCCCAGAGGTCATCGTTGTCATCCATTACGAAGGACACATGGCAAAATATTTGTTGTCTAGAGGTATTGCACTCCAGGAGATAATTGGTCAAGGAGGCATGTAGGTTCCCGAAGTTCCGGGAGCTCGAAGAAAATCTGGACCGTTGGATCTAGTGGACACGTGGCAGACGATTATACCCTCCTTCAATTTGGAGGTTCGGAAGAACATCAGGTTGGAGAAGCTAGGAATATTGAAGCCCATAGTCTCGAAGCCATATAGGTCATCCATTGGAGATGACATGCATCATCAGATCAGAAGATCCAGAGGATGGATACTACGAGAGAATAGGAGAAAGAGGAGTTGATATGGACCGTTAATCATAGGGAGGACACATGGCAGTGAATCCAACACTCTGGAGGAGAGGTACTCTAGAGGAAAGTTGGACAAAAGAGTCGAGAAGACTCCCGAAGCTTAGAAGAGTTGGAATTCATCACAACCATCCATCGGAAGGGATGTGTGACATCATATCAAGGAGTCTGGGGGTTTATTACTCCGGGAGAATTGGGGGCATGGTGTTTCAGAAACCTTCAAATATGGAGCATTGAATCACTATGGATCATTGATATGTGAGAGCACTGGAGCCATCCGATCAACCTTTTCGATATTCGACACTCCACGTATGTTGGGTTGTGTTGTGTGGATGCCAAAAACTCCTGAAGCTTGAAAAGGAGGATATGAACCATTGATTTGTCGAGGCCCAAGAGTCATTGATTTGACATTTGGGTGTGTTCGTCGATTCAGTGATTATGGAGGTTTGTGGAAAAACATCGGGGGAAAACCACCAAATCCTGAGGCGTGAAGGAGGTAGACAACCATCGATCTGGTGGAAGAATAAGATTTGTTTGATCTTCCCCTTTTCGGTGATCAGAAATTTGCAAGTGTTATGTGTATGTTGGGTGAGATTAAAAATCATCGAAGCCCGAATTAGCGCGTTATCCTTGGTGCCCGGTCAAATCCCTTGGTCACAAGAGGAGTTGGTTGAAGAAAAGGGGATAGGGGCCCGTAATTTGTTTTCAAAGGGAAAAGGGGCCTAGTATGAACTACAGGTTCATTATTGGACTTGCCCATGAAAAATGAAGGGCCTGTGTTTTAAAATGGGGGTTCATCAGGGCCCGAAGAGTTGATCCAGTTATTGATTTGAATGATCCTAGACCGTGAGGTTGAGCGGACCCCGAGTGAGGGAGGGGTTCTGCATCAAGTGGTATCAGAGCATGTTTTATTATTTACAGATAGTAGGAAGAAGAGGATGGATACATAGTATTGATGCTTTGTGAATATTGTTGCAAGGTGTACAGTATACAAGAGGCAACCAAGATATTTGTAGGGGAAATCCAGTAGTACTCTCAATTGTAGAGAAAGCAAAGTAGATAGCCAGGTGGGCTAAAGAAAAGAACCGGTTAATTTCTTAAAAATAAAGGTGAAATATTTATGCTGAAGGTCATAAGTAGAAATCTCAAGGAGGCCGCTAGTAGGTGGAAAAGAGAAGGACAAAGAGCTCGAGGAGATAAGAGAAGATCTCGATAGGATGATGTTGAAGATGCAACATGAAGCGAGAGGAAGCTGGAGGTATGAATGTCCCATGAAGCAGAAGACAAAGTGGCCTATCCAACAATGGGTTTCTAAGAGGCAACAATAGGTGTTGAGGAAGTGGTTGAGGCATGCTAAAAACCACAATGAGGAGGAGGAGATGAGATCAACTAAAGATCTCATAAACTTCTAGGTGGGAAGAGGCGGTAATGCAGATTGCCAGGAGGGAAATGAAATGAGATCAGTTGGAGATCTCATAGGCTTCCAGGAGGGAAATGAGATGAGATCAGTTGGAGATCTCATAGACTGTCAGGAGGGTAAAAGTGTAAGTTCAGATTTCCATATGGGAAATGAGAAGAGATCGATGGAATATATCATAGACTACCAGGAGGGAAGGTCAGAAAACTCCAATTTTCAGGTGGGAAAGGAGAATGAAATGAGACTTTTTGAGAGTCTCATGAACTCGAGAGAGAAGAGTTTGGATTAGCAAGCAGTTTTGACAGAGGAGGAGGATCAGAGGAACATTATGATCATTGGAGGAATCAACATATTCCTACCAAGCAGCCCATTAGAGGCCATTGCACATGTTGAAGGTGCAGCAGAGGAGAGACAACCAACCAAGACTATCATAAAGGAGTAGAAGGAGAAGACATTGAAATCTTCCCAGAAGATCCAAGAAGAAGAAGAAAATTCAGAAGAATTGCTCAAAAATTTTAGTTAGGGAGATGAACAGGAGATGACTGCAGAAATTGATCCTGCAGCAGAGGAGAGAACATCAGACAACATGGATTTTTTTTAGTTGTATGAGGAGTTGGAGACCCTGACAGAAAAAAAACTGTCAGAAGAGATAGATGAGCAGAAGCTCAGTAAAATTGTTGTAGAGGTGGAATGTGTAGTGGAGTGGCAAGCTAATTCTCCAGGAGATGAAATCAACATGGGAGATCAGGATGATCTACCCATTGATCTGTGTTAAGATTTGGAGGCCTTGGAAGAAAGGGTTTTGGAATAGAGCCATCACATCCAACAAGTTAAGTTGGAATTGGATGATGAAGAGGAGATGCAGCAGAGCATAGTGCAAAAGAAGATCCATCCAATAGACCAACATGATAGAGTGATAGAAGAAATTAGAAGTCTAATGTTGAAGTCACTAGAGGAGATAGTCAACAACAGGGAGAATATGAACAAAGGAGAGCCTGCAGCAGCAGGACAACAACAACATTAAGAACATGGAAGAGGAGTAGATGGAAAAATCCAAATTCAGATTTGGGAACCTAGAGGATCTAAACAACAACAAAAGAGGAGCCATGATTAATATCTCATGATTTTTCCAGTGCAAGAGTATGATGCAGGAGAATCGCTCCATCTAAGAAAATGTGTCGCACATCCATTCACAAGGAGGAACAAATTCCAAGGGAAGAGAGGCACTAGTCCTCTCATTTTGCACCTAAATTTAAAATTTTAAAATACAATTAAATGGGAATTAAATGTTGTAAATGATCAAAGAAGTCGAGCCCATGTGCTTTGTGCAGGCTGCATGTGCAGTCACCTTTAATGGATGACAGGTAGATAGGATTAGATCTAGTTCAGACTAGTGTTCCATTGAATGTAATTGAATGCAATTCAATGCGAGTAGCTAGAAGGAAGGCTCGAGGAGCCCCTCATTTGTAAAATATCATTGTATCAAAAATTCATTAGGTTAGTTGTTAATGAGCGAGTAGAGAGCTCAAGAGAGGAAAGGATAAGTGTTGAGACTTTGTTGCAGTCCAACCTTTGTAAAAATATCTCGTACATAAACATTCAGATATAATATAAAAGCAGGTTTTCCTGCATATGAGGTGTTTGTGTTCTTATGTGTGACGAATGGTTATTCTCTGAATGTTTTTCTGTAGTTATTCATGTATGTTTTAGATGTACGAAAATAGGTTACATTTGCAAATTTATATAGACTTATCTATCTTGGTAAGTTCCTGAGTAGGTATGGGATCTTAGGCTTTTCCAAGGAGTGCACACTAGAGTGATTGAAAACTCTATGAAGCAAGTGCAAGGAGTGCACTTGAACTCTGTTGTGAGTTCAGAGAAAGAGTGTGCCAAGTGCCCACACTAGAAACATTATGAAGATCATAAGGAATAGTGCAAGGAGTGCACATCAGGGTTGTTGAACACCCTGAAGAAGATTTACCATAGTTACTGAATACTCTGAGGGATCTGCAAGGAGTGAATTGAGAAATCACAAGGTGTGCAAGATTTCTATTTTTGGTTTCTGGAAAAAGGTTTCCAAGAGGGAACACCAGAAGGAAAAGATCAGGAGGAAAAATGCAAGTCTGCATAGAAAGTGCAAGGAGTGTGAAAGTGAACTTTTAGAGTTCAGGTTTTAGGGGTGAAGCCAGTGCGAGAAGGGAACTGAGGACCATTACAAAGTCCATAAGCTCAGGAGGACCAACGCAAAATTCCATGAGGGAACAAGAATTCCTTTGAAGGAGAAAAAGGGTCGAGACCCTTATAAAAGTTGAGATAGTTAAAATCTCAAGAGATTTAGTGTCATTGTGCATAGAAAGGCCTACGCAAGGAGTGCAGAAGGCAGAGACAATCTGATTCCTAGACTGTGAAGGAAGCGCAAGGAGGAATTATTTCAAAGTACAAATCTCATGAGGAGTAGTGTTTTCCAAAGAATGCAAGGAGAGGCCAAAAAACATCCCTGCAGGAGAGAAAAATTCAAAGGGTTGAGCCCCTTTGAAGTTTTAAATAATTTGAAGCTCAAAAAGTGTAGTACGAGCAAAGGCCGAGCCTTTGAAGTTTATTGAAAATTCTTTATTGCAAGGAAAGCGCATTCAACAGAGGAGGAGCTACAACTATCCTTGGATCAGTTGTCAGAACAAATCCAGACCTTCATATCAGAGTCTAACTGAAGGAGGAGCACGTAGAGGAGGATGGAAAATATTGTCTGTTGGATCTAGGTATGAGGATCACGAGTCGTGGGATCCAAGTAAGTAGCGTTTTCTTTAACCCTAAGGGTCCCTCAGACTTCAGAGGTTGAGAGGTTTCTTTTATACTTAAGAGAAGACTCCCAAATTCTTGGGGAGTCGAAGTGCATTAGGACCATCTCTTCCCTGGATGTGTGTCAGCGGATCCCGAACTTAGGAGGGGAGGTACTACAGAGGAAATAGAGTTAAGGAGTGTACATAACTATTGAAGCTTCGAATAGTGGAGATCATCATGGCCATCCATTTATAAGGACATGTGTCAGCATATCGAAGGAGGTCTGGAGCCTTAGCAGTTCGAAAGATTCAAGGCAAGGAGCGTGCAAGTCTGTCAAAGTCCCGAAGCCCGGAGTGGATCTGGGCCATCTGATTTCTAGGGACACATGGCAGGGGATATCATACTCCATAGCAAGATCACTCTAGAGGAACTGGAGATTGCATGTGTGAAAGTGGTCGCACTCCCGAAGTGTCGGAGTCTCGGAGTTCATCGCAGTCATCCGTTATGAAGGACAGATGGTAGAAGATCTGTCATCCAGAGGTATTGCACTCCGGGAGATAATTGGTTGAGGAGGCATGTAGGTTCCCAAAGTCCTGAGAGCCTAAAGAAAATATAGACCATTGGATCCAGTGGACACGTGGCAGACGATTATACCCTCCATTAGTTTGGAGGTTCAAAAGAACATCAAGTTGGAGCAGTTAGGACTCTTGAATCCCGTAGTCCCAAATCCATCTGGGTCGTCCATTGGAGAGCACACGCTTCATCAGATCAGAAGATCCATATGATGGATCAATACTACATATTGGAAAATTTGTGACGACCACTTGCGACAAAAGTACTCTTTCGTCGCAACATGCAAGAGAAAAAAATCATTTTTTCTAAATCCACCCTGTATTCGTCGCTATCTCGACGCATGTACTTTGACTAAATTAATATGGTCAATGTTTGTTGCAAGAGCGACACATCTAGTTTGTTTAAATTAATATGGTCAACGTTCATCGCAAGAGAAACAACTGACCTAACGTTAAAATTGACCGTTAAAAATGACAAATAAATAGGTAAAAAAAAGAAATATTTTTAGGTGACGGTCGTCGCAATTGCGATGATCGTGACCTAAAATTGGACTATAAATATTTGATGATTTAAAGATGTTGTGACAATCTTGCTATAACAACGATGATTCCGAAAGGGTATTTTTGTGTGGAAGAATGTCATAGAATGTTGTTAGAGGTGGGGAAAAAAGTAAAGCAGGTGAAAAGGGTGATGGTAGATGTTATTTCCCTTGTAAAAAATGTTGCCTTGGACATCCTGTAAGAATTTTAATAACAACAACTACAAAACATTGTTGGAAATATGGGCACATTGATGGCGGATCGAATGAATATCATCCCATGGTAATCAGCTATATATTCATTATCTTTTTTTATTTTGTCAATTTTATATAAAATTATATATATGTATATATATTGTTTGAATGTTTGTTATAGTATACACTAAGTTTGCATGATTGTTTGTAATTATAAAGTTAGAGTTTCCCTCTAAATTTCAGTAGAATATTGCACCAAGTATTAGTAGAAATGATGTTGTACAAGCTGAGGAACATCATAATGACCAAGAAAATGAGGATCTCATGGAATTAGAAGATGATGGGACAAATCAAGTTAATGATCCCATGGAAGAAGATGATGGGACAAATCAAATGATCCAAGATTTTTTTTCGCAGTCAGATGAGGATGGGGAAAATGCTGGTATTTATGATGAACCTCTATTAGAAAAGGAAAATAAACGACTTTATGAAGGATCAAGAGCAAATCTTCTCTCCGCTACATTGTTGCTAGTGAACTTAAAGGTTATGAATAATTTGTCGAACACTTGTATGACACAGATACTAAGGTATGTAATATGTTTCATCTCATATTATACATAAATGTTGATTTTTTTCTATTTGTTTTTAGTGTTAATTAATGTGTAAAATAAAAATGCAATTTTTAGGATTAATATTCTTACATTAACTAGTTATTTGTTATGTTGTAGATTGTTAGGTGAATTTTTGTTACCATCGTCAAATATTTTACCTCCCACATATCAAGGTTTGCATGCCATTATGAAATACATTGGAATGGATTATCAAACTATAGATGCATGTCCTAATGACCATATTATATATTATGGACAACATGCTTTGAAAACAGAATGTCCGCAATGTCTTATCAGTAGATATCGAACTGATCAAGTAACAAAAAGGGTGCCTCGAAAGGTTCTTCTTCATATTACCATAATTCCACGTTTGCAACGATTGTTCAGGTGTGAAATTATAACACAATTTATGGATTACCATGCACATAACAGAAGTGGAGATGGTGTTCTTTGAATGCCTGCCAATGGCTCTGCATTTAGGCAAATTGAGGAAAAATGGGTAGATTTCAAAGATGAACCTCGTAATGTTAGGCTTTCATTGGCAACTGACGGTGTTAATCCACTTAGAGAGCTTAAGTCTATTTACTCAGTGTGGCCTATTTTTTTTATCAAAAATAACATTCCTCCTTGGATGTCAATAAAGAGGGAGCACATAATGTTGATAATGATTGTTCCAGGTATTTGTTTACATTAATTTTTTGAATTAAACATTTTCATTTGTTTCAATTTTTGCATAATATCTTTTGTTTATTTATTTAATTATATATATTACATGATATCATTCCTATAATAATTATGTGTAATTTCAAGCAATTAGGTAAGTACCGGGTTAAAGATATGAATGTATATATCGAGCCTCTTATCGACGAGATACTAAATTTATGGGTTGGCATCACAATGTATGACATATGTAAACCAATTGAGGAGAAGAAATTTAAATTCCGTAGAATACTTTTATGGACAATTTATGATGCCCCTGGACTATCACATTTTTGTGGTATGTAGCATTCTAATATTGCTCTGTAATACTATATAATATTTTAATGTTATCATGGTGCATGTTTAATTTTTAAATAATCTCATAGTATAATTGGCATCAATCCATTTGTTGCAAGTCTTCAAACAAAGGGTAAATTTGCATGTCCAGTTTGTGGCCCTAAGATGAAGTATTGTCATTCAATTTTTTTAGGAAAGATGGTGTTTGATGAGTATAGGCACCTTCTTCCTAAGAACCATAGGTATCGTACTATTGAAAAACATTTTTTCAATGGGAAAGAAGAGATTGGTTTAAAACCACGAAGAATGACACCTCACCTATGGAGGTTGGAATATAATAGAAATCGTCAAGGTACTCAATTT
>ML789544.1:132699-150853 GCA_009831015.1 Picea engelmannii
GCTACTTGCTACAAATTTTATGGAATCAACTTAATCAACATATTGAATGCATATGGAAATATGGTTTCTTTGGAGGATTATCATAGTTCTTTGTTGAGAGAAGTAGTTTAGTGAACATTCATTACATTTATTTCCCTTTGGTAATTATTTCCATTTGGTACTGGAGGATGAATATTTTAGGATCTTATAGAAAATGCATGTTAATGTAGCATTCATGAATTGTAAATTTATTTCCCTTTGGTACTTGAGCATGAATATTTTAGGATCTCATAGAAAATGCATGTTAATGTAGCATTCATGAATTGTCTTGTAAAACATTATGTTAGTACTAAATACACTTATGCACATAGATATACATAAAGAGAATATATACCTTCAATATTGAGAGCATACAATTAGCTTACCAAATGTTGTTCCTAGTGTCAATATAATTTTCCCATAGATTTTGAATACCAAAAAATGAGAAAATATAATATTCCCATAGATTTTGAATACCAAAAAATGAGAAAATCAATAAAGGATGAAATTGATTTCTATTAATGTTTAGGAACATAATAAATGATGAAATTTATTTCTATTAATGTTTAGGAACATACTAAAAATAGTGTTCAATTCCCTCCTACAATTATGAAAACCTTTTGTAGTAAATCATGTACGCAATCTATTGTGTTAGAACTGTATTCCTTGAAACATCATTATTTTTATGAACTCATGCATTCATGCTTACCTATATCTATAATATCCCCTCAGTTTTCATTTGTATTCTCCAAGGCTTGTTTTATTTTATTAGTCCCTGCCCTTTGGGCAGCAGGGACTTATAGTAATCGATTTTTCATGGTTGTATTATTATGGCACGGAAACCAAACAAATTAAGCAAAGTTTTAATAGTTTCATGCACATTTCCAAGTCGCTTTTGGTTTTTAGGATAAAGTTTTAATTTGGAGGCCTTATTTGGTCTCTTCCCAAGGCACACTCTTACCATATATTAGCTTGAAAGCACTTTCAAGTGCATATTTGATCCCATAATAGATTAACATGGATTAATGCTAACTTTCAAGTTAGCATTAATTCCCACAAGATTGCTCTAAAATAAAATTTTATTTATTTCGCCCAAAAATAATTTTTTAATTTTTTTTTTTGAATAAATATTTTTCGTCGCAATTTCGGCGCACAACAGAAATCCTGCGACGAATTTGCTATATAAACCAAGAAAAGTTGTCATCGCAATTTCGATGAAAATAAAAATTCCTGCGACAAATTTGTTATATAAATCAAGAAAATTTGTCGTCGCAATTTTGACAACAATAATAATCCTGCAACGAATTTGCTATATAAACCAAGAAAAGTTGTTGTCGCAATTGAGACGGTAATAAAAAATCCTACGACAATTTTTCTATATAAACCAAGAAAAGTTGTCGTCGCAATTTCGACAGTAATAAAAATCCTGCAACAAATTTTCTATATAAACCAAGAAAATTTGTTGTCGCAATTTCGACAACAGTAAAAAATCCTGCGACAAATTTGCTATATAGACCACGAAAATTGTCGTCTCAATTGCGATGAACAGTTGGTTTCACTTAGTTTTCCTATATTGGCGACGATATTTCTTTTTTTGTCACAATTGTGAGAAGTTCCCTACGGTCGTCGTGCTTGCGACATTAATTCAAGTTCGTCGAAATTGCCACGTTCCATGATACGATGTTTGAGAGACTCAAGATTCCTCACAATATCCATGACATAACGTCATAAGAGTGTTGAAATAGTCGTCGCAAAATGACCCGAATTTTCTAGTGGATACTCTGGGAGAATAGGAGAAAGAGGAGTTGATTCGAACCATTGATCACCGGGAGGAAGCGTGGTGGTGGATCTAGCACTCCAGAGGAAAGTTGGAAAAAAGAGCCGGGAAGACTCCTGAAGCTCCAAAAAGATGAAATTCATCACAGCCGTCCATCGGAAGGGACGTGTGGCATCAGATTGAGGAGTCTAGGGGTTTATTACTCCAAGAGAATTGGGGGCATGGTTTTTCGGAAACCTCTGAAGATGGAGTGTCAAATAATTATGGATCGTTGATCTGTGAGAGCATCGAAGTTGTCTAATCGACCTTTTCAGCGTTCGACACTCTGCGTATGTTGGTTTGTGTTGTGTGGATGTTGAAAACTCCCGAAGCCCGAAAAGGAGAATATGAACAGTTGGTTTGTCAAGGCCTGAGAGATGTTGATTCAACATTTTGGCATGTTTGTTGATTTGGTGATTGTGGAGGTTTGTGGAAAAACATCGAGGGAAAACCACTGAAACCTGAGGTGTGAAGGAGGCAGAGAGCCATCGATCCGGTGGAATAATAGGATTTGTCTGATCTGCCCCTTTTCGACAATCATAAATTCACAAGTGTTATGTGTATGTTGGGTGCGATTAAAAATCGTCGAAGCCTAAATTAGTGCGTTACCCTTGGCGCTTGGTCACAGCCCTTGGTCAAGAGAGGATTTGGCCAAAGAAAAGGGGCTAGGGGGCCGAAATTTGTTTTCAAAGGGTAAAGTGGCCTAGTATGAATTGTGGGTTCATTAGTGGACCTGTGCATGGAAAATGAAGGACCTTTGTTTGAAAATGGGGTCTTGGTAGGGCCCAAAGAGCTGATCCACCTCCCGATTTGAATGATCCTAGACCGAGAGGTCGAGCGGATCCCGAGTGAGGGATTGGGTCCGCAACAAGTGGTATCAAAGCCTATTTTTTTGTTTATAGATAACAGGTAGGAGAGGATGGAGACATAGTATTGATGCTCTGTGAATATTGTTGCAAGGTGTACAGTAGACAAGAGAAATCTAGGAGGGTTGTAGGGGAAATCTAGTAGTTATCTCAATTGCAGAGCAAACTAAGTAGACAGTTAGGTGGGTTGAAGAAAATAACCAGTTATGTTCTTGAAAATAGAGGTGAAATATGGTTACGAAAGGCCATAAGCAGAAATCTTAAGGAGGTTGTCAACAAGTGAGAAAAGAGCAGAAGGACAAAGAGCTTGAGGAGATGAGAGTAGAGCTTGATATGTTGATGTTGAAGATGCAGCAGGAAGCGAGAGGAAGCTGGAGGTATGAATGGCCCATGAAGCAGAAGGCAAAGTGGCCTATCTAGCAGTTGGTTTCCAAGAGGTAGCAACATGTGTTGAGGAACTGATTGAGGCATGCTGAAAAACTCAATGAGGAGGAGAAGATGAGATCATTTGAAGATCTCATAAAATTCTAGGTGGGAAGAGGTGGTAATGCATATTGCCAGGAGGGCAATGAGATGAGATCAATTGGAGATCTCATAGACTACCAGGAGGGAAATGAGATGAGATCAATTGGAGATCTCATAGACTACCAGGAGGGCATAAGTGTAAGTTCATATTTCCAGATGGGAAATGAGAAGAGATCGATGGAATATATCATAGACTTCCAGGAGGGTGGGTCACAAAAATCCCATTGCCAGGTGGGAAAACAAAATGAAATGAGATTGTCTGAGAGTCTGATGAACTTAGGAGAGAAGAGTTCATATCAACAAGCAGTGCTGACAGAGGAGGAGGATCAGAGGCACATTTTGATCATTGGAGGAATCAACATATTCCTACCAAGTAACCTAGTAGAGGAAAATGCACATGTTGAAGGTGCAACAGAGGAGAGACATCCAACCAAGACTGTCATAAAGGAGGAGCAGGAGAAGACATTGAAATCTTCCCAGAATATGGAAGAAGAAGAAGAGAATTCGACATAATTTCCCAAAACGTTTATCCAGGGAGATGAGCAGAAGATGATTGCATAAATTGATCCTGTAGCAGAGGAGAGAACATCGCACAACATGGATTGTGTTGAGTTGTATGAAGAGTTGGAGACCTTGACAGAAACAAAATTGTCATAGGAGATAACTGAGCAACAACTTTGTAAAATTGTTGTAGAGAAGGAATCTGCAGTGGAGTGGCAAGCTAATGCCCCAAGAGATGAAATTAGCATGGGAGATCATGATGATCTACCCATTGATTTGTGTTCAGAGTTGGAGGCCCTAGAAGAAAGGGTAATGGCGCAGAGCCATCACATCCAACAATTTAAGTTGGAATTGGATGATGAAGTGGAGATGCAACAGAGAATACTGAAAAAGAGGAGCCAACCAATAGATCGATTAGACAGAGTGATAAAAGAAATCAGAAGGTTGATGTTGAAGTCAACAGAGGAGACAATCAGCAGTGGGGAGAATTTGAACAGAGGAGATCCTGCAGCATCAGGAAAACAACAACAACAGGAACATGGGGGAGGAGCAGATGGACAAATCCAAATTCATATTTGGGAACTTGGAGGATCTAAACAAAAGCAACAGGGGAGCCATGATTAGGAGCTCATGATTTTGTTAATGCATGAGTATGATGCAGGAGAATCGCTCCATCTCAGCAAACGCGTTAGTGCATCAGTTCACAAGGAGGAATGGATTCCAAGGGAAGAGAGTCGTCAATCCTCTCATTTTGCACCTAAATTAATTTTTTTTAAATACAATTAAATGGGAATTAAATGTTGCAAAGGCTGAAAGAAGCCAATCCCATGTGTTGTGTACATGTTGCATTTGAAGTCACCTTTAATGGCATACATATAGATGGGCTTAGCTCTAGTTCAGACTAGTGGTCCATTGAATGTAATTGAATGAAATTCAATGCGAGTAGTTGGAGGGAAGTATCGAGGAGACCCTCTTTTGTAAAAGATCATTGTATCAAAAATTCATTAGGTTAGTTGTTGATGAGCGAGTAGAGAGATCAAGAGAGGAAAGGAGAAGTGTTGAGACTTTGTTGCAATCCAGCCTTTGTAAAAACATCTTGTATAGAAGCATTCAGATATAATACAAAATCAATTTTTCCTGCATATGAGGTGTTTGTGTTCTTATGTGTGATGAATGGTTATTCTTTGAATGTTTTTCTGTAGTTATTCATGTATGTTGTATATGTATGAAAATAGGTTACATTTGCAGGTTTAGATATACTTCTCTATCTTGTTAAGGTTCTGAGTAGTTCTGGGCTCTTAGGCTTGTGCAAGGAGTGCACACCAGAGTGATTGAAAACTCTATGAAGCTAGTGCAAGGAGTGCACTTGAACTCTATTGTGAGTTCATAGAAACAACATTTCAGGTGGGCACACCAAAACCATTCTGAAGCTCAGAAGGAATAGTGCAAGGAGCGCAGAGCAGGGTTGTTGAACACCCTGAAGAAGATTTACCATAGTTACTGAATACTCTGAGGGATCTATAAGGAGTGCATTGAGAAATCACAAGGAGTGTGCGAGAACTTTGTTTTTGAGTTCTGGGAAAAGGTTTCCAAGAGGTCACACCAAAAGGAAAATCTTAGGAGGAACAATGAAAGTCTGCACAGAAAGCGCAAGGAATGCGCAAGTGAACTTTTACATTTCAAGTTTTAGGGGTGAAGCCGGTGCAAGAAGGGAACTAAGGACCATTACAAAGTCCATAAGATCAAGAGGACAAGTGCAGAGTGCCAGGAGGTCACAAGAATTACTTTGAAGGATAAAAGGGTCGATACCCTTAGAAAAGTTGAGCAAGTTCAAAGCTCAAGATATTTAGTGTTGTCATGCACATAAAGGCCTATGCAAGGAGTGCAGAAGGCAGAGATAGTCTCATTCCTAGACTGTGAAGGAAGCACAAGGAGGACTTATTTCAAATTCCAAAGCTCATGAGGAGTAGTGTTTTCCCAAGAATGCAAGCAAAGGCCAACAGACAGCCCTGCAAGAGATAAACATTCAAAGGGCCGAGGCCCTTTGAATTTTTAAAGAATTTCAAGCTTAGGAGGTGTAGCACGAGCAAAGGCCAAGCCTTTGAATTTTATTGAAAATTCCTTTATTGAAAGGAAAGCCAAGTCAACAAAGGAGGAGCTACATCTATTGTTGGATCGAATGTCAAAAGAAATCGGGACCGTCATATCAAAGTCCATCTGAAGGAGGAGCGCACAGAGGAGGAGGAAAAATATTATCAGTTCAATCTAGGCGCGAGGATCATGAGTCGTCGGATCCAGGTAAGTAGTGTGTTCTTTAACCCTGAGGGTGCTTCGGACTTCAGAGGTCCATAGTTTTCTTTTATACTTAAGAGAAGACTCCCAAAGTCATGGGGAGATGAAGTGCATCAGGACCATCTCTTCCCAGGATGTGTGTTAGCGGATCCTGAACTTCAGAGGGGAGGTACTTCAGAGGAAAAAAATTTAAGGAGTGTATAGAACTCCTGAAGCTCCAAAGAGCGGAGCTCATCTAGGGCATCCATTTATAAGGACATGTGTCATCATATCAAAGGATGTGTGAATCTTTAGGATTACGAAAGATTCAAGGCAAGGAGCATGCAAGTATGTCGAAGTCCCAAAGCCTATAGTGGATCTGGGTCATCTAATTTCTAGGGACACATGGCGGGGGATCTTGTAATCCAGAGCAGGGTCACTCCGGAGGAACTGGAGAGTGCATGTGTGAAAGTAGCCGCACTCCCAAAGTGTTGGAGTCCCATAGGTCATCACAGTCATTTGTTACGAAGGACACGTGGCAGAATATTTGTCATTCGAAGGTATTGCACTTCAGGAGATAATTGGTCGAGGAGGCATATAGGTTCCCAAAGTCTTGGGAGCCCGAAGAAAATCTAGACCGTTGGATCAAGTGGACATGTTGCCGATGATTATACCCTCCGTCAGTTCGGAGGTTTGAAAGAACATCAGGTTGGAGCAGCTTGGACTCCCGAAGCCATATGGGTTGTCCATTGGAGAGGACACGGATCATCAGATCAGAAGATTCGGAGGATGGATACTCTGGGAGAATAGGAGAAAGAGGAGTTGATCCAGACCATTGATCACTAGGAGGAAACATGGTGGGGGATCCAACACTTTGGAGGAAAGTTGGACAAAGGATTCGGGAAGACTCCCAAAGCTCCGAAGAGCCAAAAGTCATCACAGTTGTCCATCAGAAGGGATGTGTGGCATCAGATTGAGGAGTCTGGGGGTTTATTACTCTGGGAGAATTGGGGGCATGGTTTTTTCAGAAACCTCTGAAGCTGGAGAATCAAAGCATTATGGACCGTTGATCTATGAGAGCACCAGAGTCATCCGATCATCCTTTTTGGCATTCGACACTTCCTGTATGTTGGGTTGTGTTATGTGGATGCTGAAAACTCCCGAAGTACGAAAAGGAGAATATGAATCATTGATTTGTCGAGACTTGAGAGCCATTGATTTGACATTTGGGCATGTTCGTCGATTCAACGATTGTGGAGGTTTATGGAAAAATGTCGGGGGAAAACTGCTGAAACCTAAGGCATGAAGGAGGAAGAGATCCATCTATCCGGTGGAAGAATAMGATTCATTTGAGTTGCCCCTTTTCGAMGATCGGAAATTCACAAGTTTTATGTGTATTTTGGGGGCGATAAAAAATTGTTGAAGCCCGAATTAGCGCATTATTCTTGGCACCTAGTCACAACCCTCGGTCATGAGAGGAGTTGGTCGGAGAAAAGGGGCTAGGGGMCTGAAATTTGTTTTCAAAGGGAAAAGGGGCCTAGTATGAACTTCGGGTTCATTATTAGACCTGCGCATGAAAAATGAAGGACTTGTGTTTGAAAATGGGAGATCAGTAGATCCCGAAGAGTTGATCCAACTCTCAATTTGAAYGATCCTAGACCGGGAGGTCGAGTAGACCTCGGGTGAGGGAGGGGGTATGCATCAGTACTTCAGGGACAAGCTTGGTGTGGTCCCTCTTTAGAGCGAGTGTTCTCATCCATCATGAAAAAGGGTTGGCACTCAAAACAAATGGAAAAATGTCATCCAACATGAAAAAGGGTTGGCACTGAGTCTAGTGGGTCTCATCCAGCATGAAAAAGGGTTGGTACTAAGTCTGGTGGATCTCATCCAGCAAGAAAAAGGGTTGGCACTAAGACTGAGGGTGCACATGATCAAGTATTGATGCATTGCAGGGTAGTGGATGTCATGGGGACATGTTGTAGCTATTGAGAGCTACCCACAGACCTTGGATGCATGGGGTGAATTCATGTTACACTATGGATATCATGTGTGGATATGGTAATGATACCTGTAGACTGGTCTTCAAGACAATGTGAGTCTTTCCCATGCCATGCGAGATGGATGGATGTGTTTGAGACCACTACATGAAGAACAACTTATTTAATACCTCCCTAGCTAAGAGGGAGTGTTGATCTTTTGGTATCTACGGGAGGTATTAACCTCCACGTGTAACCTTTGACTTAGAATATAATATTTCGAAAGAAAGAGAACCATTAAATAGATGTGTGTAAACCCTAAAAGATAAGTCGGCCTAGCAGAATAATAATATTATATTATTATCTTCTAGAAATACAAGTCGGCTCCACAGGAAAAAGATAAATAGAAAATATAATTACCAGAAATTCAGGTTTTCCCAGCCAGAAAAGTCACTTGACAAATTGATATAAATACATGACATTTTAGATCATTTGGACAACCAGAAAAGTCCACAAGTATTGTGGAGAGATGTAGTTGCAGTTGCAACTGTAGCTGTAAGGAGGAATAAGGGTGTATGGTCATCTCTTTGGTCTTGGTATTTCTATAGCACTATCTTGGTGATATTCTTGGAGATTCTCTTGGTGATTCTTGGTGAAACTCTTGGTGATATTCTTGGTGATACTCTTGGTGATATTCTTATGGCACAAGTATGAGAGAGTAGTGCAGCTGAAATTGCTACAGTTGTATATGGTACTTGTTTTGTGGACATGGAGACTCTCTCTCTTGTGTGCTACCCTTGAAGAAGGAACTCTATACTTGTCTTGAGTTGTTGTTGCAGTTAACAACTAGGGTTTATCTATTGGTTCTAAAGTAGGCTTGCTGAAATTATTCTAAGTAAATGTTAGGATGCTCGGGGGTGGCCTTGTTCCTATGGTTGGGTGACAATGATGTGACATTGCCTATGGTTAAATGAGAATACCAAAATTTTAACACCAACTGTGTTGGAGACCTTGATAAAAGAATGGCTCATTCCTTGGGTTAGCCTTGATAAATGGATGGTACATCCCTTAGGTTATCCTTGATAAATAAATGGTGCATTCCTTGGGTTAGTGAGTTGAGAGGAACATGAGATTTTGGTTGGAGCTGCTGCTGGAATTATAAAATTGCATAATTTTATTTTCTAAGTATTGTGATGTAAATTTTCATATATGTATATCGACATAGGGTGCACCAAGGACAACGCACAATTTTAGGGGAGGGGAAATGTAACATCCCCACTATAATCCCTAGTTTAATTAATGATTATGTAGATATAATATGTGTCTACAACCAAGTAATGTAATATGCAAATTGTGTTTCTTTGTTTTATTAATAAAATGTGAAGTCAGTTGTTAAGGGGACATGGACAAGAGATGGGGGATGAATTAATCCATAAGAGAGGTGAGTGTCTATGATAACAACCAAGGGGGGTCCAAGGGGGAATTTCCCATGTATAATTATTTAAACCATTTCCCTAAATTTCTATTTGTATATGAACCTTCCCATTTTTTATTGAGTGTTTCCAAAATCCAATCATTGAATACATCTAAGACGGTAGGTGTGAGTGGTCACATCCTAGATTTATTGGACACATGCAGGTTAAGTACAATCAGCTTGGGGAAGAGTGTGAGTCAAGAAGGAAATCTAAATACTGGAAATTTGTAGGGGAGGAGGGCGGAAATTTTAGATAGTCAAGTGGATGCATAAGAGAAAGGGGGGAGCGAGACGAAAGAGAGCTTGGACTTGGTGCAGACATGGAGGGTGAATTTAGGAGAATAATTGGAGCGTAAATGGAGTGAATTGGAGATGGAGAACTGAATAGATCATTTTTCAGGCTGGAAGAGTGAACTCCTGTGTGAGTTTCACTAGAACAACAAGTGTTTGTTGTTGGTTTGCTGATAGTTTTCCTAGCAGCAGTTTCCCTTGAGTTCCCAGCTTAGAGATTCCCAGTTGCATGTGCTAGAGAGACCTTGATAAATGAATGGATCATTCCTTGGGTTAGCCTTGATAAACAAATGGTACATCCCTTGGGTTAACCTTGATAAAATAATGGTGCATTCCTTGGGTTGGACAAGTCAAGAGGAAGAGTGCTGGTGGAAAATCAAGAGTGTTTTATCTTGTTGTTATGTTAAATTACGTATTTAATTGATGTGCATGAAATCTGTGTATTTGAAAGTGATTTATATGTTGTTGTAATGATTTGTTTAGCTGCAATTCATGTTGTTTATTAGCATTTTGTAGATGGTTATATTTTGTGGTTAAATACAATAGCTAAAGTTTTTTTAATTCGTACCTATAAGCTATAGGGAATTGGCTAACAATAGAAGAATTGCTTTAATTAGTAGAAATTTTGTGTTATGTGTTTTCCGCACATATTGTTGCTTAGCTGGAGGCTAGGTATGTTACTAAAATGGTATTAGACTTGATAGAGAGAGATGTTTTGTGTGACATGACCCATCTTGGGTGGATGGGTACATTACATGCTGCAAGTGCTCTTGTGACTTTTCATCATCTATTGCAAGGATGAAATATTCTTGTGCATTTGGTGAAGGATCCTTAATTTCATTATTGAACTTTCTGCTAAAAATATTTTCATATGGAGTATATGGGAGGCTGAAATTTTCTTCTTGTAAATTGGAATTTTCATCTTCATCTTTAGTAATATGAATTGACTTAGAAAATTGATCCAATCTTTGATTATATTATTCTTCAAGATTAATCACTTCATTATCTTACATCCATATGGGAGAGCGTGGGTGGGAAGCAACATTAAAAGCATCAACAAAAAAATATGATTGCACTCTCGAGATGATTTTTTTTGCAAATGAATTTTCTAACACATCCCAACTGGTAATAGAGTTAGGAATTAGTGAACTGTACAATTCAAGTGCATCACCTCGTAGAGTTTGTAAAACTATTATACATGTAACATTGTCCTCAGTGAGGTTTAAATCATGACATATACTATTAAAACTAAACAAGTGTTTCTCTGCATCTTCTAAAGTATTCCCAAAGAATGTAGAAAAAATTTCAATAGAAATATCAGGCATTTGAAAATTACTTCTGGTAGATTTAAAGGGGTTGTATGAAATCGCTTCCTTCTTTCGGTATTTCTCCCTTTTTATATTTTTTTAAAGCCATTGATGGGATTGATGGAGAATTTAAAGGTGCATCATGACATGAATGAAACTCTTCAGAGGAATAACAATATATATATATATATATATATATATATATATATATATATATATATATATATATATTGTATTTTTTAGTCTTTCAAATGGAGTTTCTAGGGAGCTCATTCTCCTGAATCTTCGGTTCTTCTTGGATCTTTTTGAAGTTATAAAAAACTTGCAACATCTTTCAATAATCCTTTTATAAATCCCTTGCATTTAAAACAAGCAACAATTTTCTTGAATCTTCCTTTCGAAACTTTGAACCATGGAGACTCTGGTTTCTCAGTCAAATCTGAAGTAGGGCCTTAAGTATATTGAAAACAAATGGTTCTCCCCAATATGGTCACCAAAAATGTTGATGTTTGAATCTGTCAGGACTGAAACGAAAACCTCACAAGGATATGAATCCCCCTGCATTTTTAAAGAGGTGGTACTCCTCTTTGGCTAAAAGATATATCTTGAATATCTTGTATTAAGATAATTCTTAGGAAGCAAACCCTAGATATTTGTTGCTTGAATTTATTCAATAAAATGGTTCATCATTAGCCTGATCTGATATTTATGTGCAACAAGAAGTCTTTTAACATTAGAAAAAGATTGAACGAGGGCTTCAACATTACATACACAATCTTCTTAATCACATACAAATGCATCCATATATTCTTCACAAGAAATAGGAGAGAATAATGTGATCATCTCAAATAATTTTAAAAGATTATTAATATTAAGATCAAAATATAATTTGATATATCAATTTTAAATATCGCATACTTAAGACTCAAAGTTACAAGATACAATTGAAATCAACCTCGAAGTAATTCTTTGTGGAGTTTTATTCATGAAAGATGTTCTTCATTACAAAATATATGACAGTCATTTATATGGCTGTAAATACTCCATGATCATATAGGAAAAGTATTTTGAAGAATACAAGAAGAACACTCAAGAACTTATCCTTTTGCCGAACTTAGCCTTATGCCCAATTCAGAGATTCAAGCATAAAGCTATAAGAAATGGTGTAGAAGAAGAGAAAGAGTGGAGAAGATGGAGATTTGTTTTCGTTGATCAGAAGCTTGGTTGTATATTCATGGTTGTACCTTATTATTCCTTTTATATTCTTCCCCTCCCCCTTTGAATAATTCTAATTTTGGAACCCTTGATGAAACACTTATTCTCCTTTTTAAAATTAGATCTTCTAACTAGTTGAGTAGTTAGGGTTTTTCCCTTCTTAAATTTCCCATACACTTTTATTTTCTTGAAGAATTCACTTTAATTAATTCATCATTTAAGGTTTTTAAATGAGTACATATCATTATCCTTCGTATCTTTAAAATGGGTCCCTTTCCTTTTTTAATAAAAGGTTTTAAATAAACTTTTATTTTCAAAACTTTAATTAATTTCCCTTTAAAAGAAGAGGGTTGTATTTTAATTTTATGAAAGTGATAGTTAAATTTTCAGCCAAGTAAATCACTTCATATGTTATCTTCATTTTATTATCTTTCCAACTATATAAAATTTTCCCAAATCCATCACCTGAATATCAAGATATGAGCTCGTGAAGTTGAGTTGTCACAGAAACCCATTAAAAATGAAGCTGACCGATATTTCAATTTATTCGAAACTTTTGGCCACTTTCAACCCTTATAAAATGTACCAACATAGTCTTTGTCTAAATACATTTACAATGGTATTAAATTTGCACGATTCTGACATCCAGAGCTCAAGTTATGGCTTCTAGAAGATTGTGACTCGGCCACCGTCGATCAGATGTCTTGGGGAAATCTCATCCCTTGATTTGTGTTTCATGCTCCCTTTTGGAAATTCGACTTGTCTTCATGAAAATTATCCCACATGCATGGTATATTACAAGTATTTATAGTATATATGAAATAATATGATACACACTTAGCAAGGATTAAAAGGAGACTATGGATATTAATGGGTCGACCTCCCTTAGAAATTTAATTAATAAAATAGTATTTTATGTGCCAAGTCAAACTCCTCCATGTCCAATCAGCATATAAATCATCCTACCAAATATTTCCATTTGTCATCTTCGGATAAGTCACAATTAAATTCCACGTGCCACAYTCCCATAGGTTGCTACATGTCATCTTCCATGAGCTTCCATATGGYACCAATAATACACTGCCATGTGGATGTATTTCATTGGTTAATAGATGTATTTCATTGGTTAATAAAGTGATGTCATCAAATCATGGGGTGTTGTGTGTCATTACATGAGTGGATGATATAATCAACATATAAATCAGCCTACCAAAACATTTCCATGTGTCATCTTTCGATAAGTCACAATTAAATGCCATGTGTCACATTCCCATAGGTTGCTACATGTCATCTTCCATGAGCTTCCATATGGCACCAATAATACACTACCATGTGGATGTATTTCATTGGTTAATAAAAGTGCTATGTCATCAAATCATGGGGTGCCATGTGTCATTACATGAGTGGTAGATATATGTAAATTTCTTATTGGTGGGTGGTGTAATGGAGGAAACTTAGGACAAAAGGTTAAGTATAGGAGGATGGAAGAGAGGGTAAGTGAGGGGGTAGGAGTGGGTAATTCAGCCTAGAAAATATTTCCACGTGTCATCTTCTGTAGTCACAATTAAATGCCATGTGTCACATTCCCATAGGTTGCAACTTGTCATCTTCCATGAGCTGCCATATGACACCAATAATACACTGCCATGTGGATGTATTTCATTGGTTAATAAAAGTGCTATGTCATCAAATCATGGGGTGCCACGTGTCATTACATGAGTGGATGATATATGTAAATTTCTTATTGGTGGGTGGTGTAATGGAGGAAACTTAGGATAAAAGGTTAAGTATAAGAGGATGGAAGACAGGGTAAGTGAGGGGGTAGGAGTGGGTAGTTCAACCTAGCTAATATTTCCATGTGTCATCTTCTAATAAGTCACCGTCACATTCCCATAGGTTGCCACATGTCATCTTCTGATAAGTCACCGTCACATTCCCATAGGTTTCCACATGTCATCTTTCATGAGCCGCCATATGGCACTAATAATACACTGCCATGTGGATGTATTTCATTGGTTAATAAAATTTCTATGTAATCCAATCATGAGGTGCCATGTGTCATTACATGAGTGGATGATATATGGAAAGTTCTTATTGGTTGGTGGTGTAATGGAGGAAACTTAGGATAAACGGTTAAGTATAGAAGGATGGACGAGAGGGTAAGTGAGGGGTTAGGAGTCGGTAGTTAGGGGGATATTTCCATGTGTCATATTCTAATAAGTCACCGTCACATTCCCATGGGTTGTTGCATGTCATCTTTCATGAGCTTCCATATGGCACCAATAATACATTTCCATGTGGATGTATTTCACTAGTTAATAAAATTTCTATGTCATCCAATCATGAGGTGCCATATGTCATTACATAAGTGGATGATTTATGGAAAGTTCTTATTGGTTGGTGGTGTAATGGAGGAAACTTAGGATAAAAGGTTAAGTATAGGAGGATGGACGAGAGGGTAAGTGAGGAGTTAGGAGTGGGTAGTTAGGGGGAGGGGAAAAATGTAGGTGTCCGGGGTAGATGGGTGACATAGGGTGAGGTAAGGGGGATGTAGGTCGTAGGTGAGGGAGGTGAAGGTCGCGAGTGAGGGAGTGTGTGAGTTCACGAAATTTTAAAATTATTTAAGTGTGATGTGATGTGCGGGAGGGGGCAATAAGGGGTAAGGTAAATGATTGTGGTGGGTAAGTGGGTTAGCGGGGGTAAGGGATGAGAGTATGAAGGGTGTGGTGAGACACTCATCGTGACTTATTAGAAGATTTTATGTGGGTTTTAAACCTGGAACAAGAATATTTTTATGGGTCTTGGGCCCGAAAATTGAAGAAAACCAGGGTCTTAGGCCCGAAAATTGAAGAAAACCAAGGTCTTGGACCTGGAAGTTTAAATGTGATTTCAGATAAATTGGCTTCGTTCCACATGGAATGGGAAATTTTCATCGCTTAAATGCAAACCTTGATATCTTGAGCATACAAACTCAGATTTTGGATCTGAAAAAGGTGTGGTGAAGCTGAGACTAAGGGCTACACCATGGACTTGTAATATTTCAAAACAATTCTTATTTTGATATCATTTTTTTTATGAATCCAAGAGTGAGAAAATAAAGATGACCAAATTTCGGTCAACATGGAGATTACTGAGAGAAATTCCATTGTGGACGAAGATATTGTTGGTGGAGGAAGGAATGCTACCAGTTCCTTTGGCTGAAATGGTTGAGTAAAAACCTTTGCACATGAGGGGTAGGTGATTCAGGCGACGATCCATGAGTTAGGATACAAAATTTCTTGAGATATGGGGGGTCGTCATGAGAAGAGTGTTAGAGAAAAGCGGGATTAGAAAAGATTTGCGGTGATTGAAAAGTGGTGGCTATAACATATGCAGAATTTGATGAAAAGGTCGGATCAGTCACGCAAGGAGATCAGGATCGAGAAGAATCATAAAAGAGAGTTAAATAAGTTTAAAGAGTTACAATTACGTGGAAGGGTGGACAACCAATGGTTGAAGGAGAAGTTTGGAGAGAAAGATGAGAGTTATGGAGAGAGTAGATGAGATTAAGAAAAGTCATAAGAAATAATCAATATTAGAGTCACCACCGAGGAACAAGACTCAGTTGTAACCTTTGCAGAACTTGTGGGAGGACCAACTCCCGCAACACCCGAAGATGTGAAGTACACTACAGGACCTGGTACGATATGACCTCCTAATGCGACCCCCCAGGTTAAAAAATATCATCCTGAATACGTAGGAACTAGCCTTGGATCACCCAGTCCCTCGGTAGAATATTCTAATATAGTAAATTCTACAATACATTCTCCTATAATTTTTGTTATTTCTCCTCATTCTAGTCCAACCAGTTCAAATGGTACCAATAGAAGTAGTTTGGAAAGTTCTTTAGTGTTATCACAACAAGGACCATTTGGATTTATCTTTATAGGATATCCAAATCCTCCCATGGCGCATCAACGCACCAGATCGCTCACACGATACCCAGAATTTGAGGGTAAGGGGGATGAGGATGGTGAACAACATTGGTTCCTTTACAAGGCCATATGGCAGTCTCATGGAACTTTGGATGCTAATAAACTAGTTGAGTTTCATACCACGTTAAGGGGTCAGACATTAAAATGGTATATGAAATCCATCGAATCGGGGAATGCCTAGGGGAAACCATTTCCTTTACTGCAAGCCAAATGTAAATTTATAGATGAATTTAAACTACTCCAATCTAAGAAACAAGATCTTTCTGAACTATGAGAAATAAAACAGAGAGATGGGGAATCTTCCTGGGAGTATAACCAAAGATTCAAAGATGCGATAAGGAAATTGGCCAACCCCATTTAGGAAGACCACTAGTAGGAATGGTTCATTCAGGGAATTTTACCATTAACTCAGATTCCATTAACCCAGTGGCAGATAACTACATTGGAGGAAGCCCTATAACATGCCATGAAAATTGAGGCGATGGTGGGATATCCTAGTATCTTGTAGGTAATAAGACCACTCGATGACTATAATATTACACAATTGTAAGGCTATATTTCCGCCTTGACTATTAATATTCAAGAATTGACCACTCCTATAGAAGATCGCCCTCAAGTATGGTGTATTGGTTGCTACACTAAGGGGAATATAGCGATGCAATGTCCCAAACTTAGGGGTGCAGGACCCCTTGGTGCAACCCATGGCACCTCCACCAATAGGACCCACTGGAGGAGTTGCGCAAGTCACAACCACAACACCATTCCATGTCCCTGTGCTATACCATGCCTTCCAAAACCATAAGGGTAATCAAAATAATGAGTACTGTGAAATATGTTAAATCCATGGGCATCCCCATCGACATTTCCCATTCCTACAAAAATACACCCCTGTCTTGAACACAACCTATTGTGATTCCTGTGGGTCTCCTACTCACACCACCAAATAGTGTTGTGCTCTGGATGCTCTTGCAAACATGATAGATCGGTCTACATTCAAGGTTGATGAAGCTCCTCAAGGATTTTGAGGAGGACGTAGAGGTGGTAGAGGGTTTAGGGGTGGACGATCTAGTGGAAGAGGGCCAAATCGATGTTATAATTGTGATTATCAAGGACATCTCACCAGATATTGTCCTCTTCTAAGACAACCTTGGTGTGTCCACTGTAAAAAAAACACCCATGCCACTGAGGATTGCCCTGAATTGATCGTGAAGTGAGAGGATCACGTAAGGAAGCGAGGAATAAATTTGATAAACTCAAAGTGTTGACCTAGAACTGAAGAAAAATCACCCAATATTAATATTATTACTAGAGGTGAAACAAGGACTGGTGTCGATTTTGATAACTCAACTCAAAGAAATATCTGCAAGGTAGTACAAGAAGATTTTACATATGAACCCCTTGTGAAAGAACAATTCTTTAAGGACATAGTTGAGATATTGCGACGGGTTTCTAATCCTGTAATACCAATACCTACATACTCGAGTTGTGATCCCCACTCTTATCTCATGGAAAATTGCGTGGCTCAAAAGATGCTCTAGTGAGATCCCAACCGACTAATGAATTGTGGTTCCACTTACTTTCTAATATTTTGGATGATGAACAACTCACCAAGGAGTTGTGGAACAAGCTCAAGGGGATTTTAGAGATTGAAATGAACCAAAAAGAGTTGATTGTTATTCATCTTCCCAAAATACATACAGGTAGAATACAGAGAAGGAAGAAGAGATCCAGATGAGAATTTAGACTTAATACTCACATCATTGGCTACAAAATTAGTGATGTTATGATTGTTCTGGGGTCTGACATCAACATCCTACTGAAGAAAACCTAGGAATCCATGGGTAATCCGAAGCTCATTTATTCACCAATTTAGTTGTGCATGTTGGAAGATTGGTTGTTGTCATTGATGTCAACCCTAGT
>ML789544.1:169563-182237 GCA_009831015.1 Picea engelmannii
GTGACCTTCATAAAACATGAATCCACTAAAATTATTGAATAAAGTTGTAAATTATCCCACTAGAAGCTCCTCCTTGTGCTCTCCATGTTGCAAAAACTGACACCTCAATCGGACATCGTATGAGAAAGTTATGGACTTTTGAACTCAAATTCTTGTTGTTTGTTGTCGTTAAAAACGACACTTAGAAATTTTACAATTTTTTTTCATTCATAGGGGATTTTGTGCTTAACATGGCCGATACATACCAGAGGAAATGAGATGAACTTTGTAGGTACATACCGGATGCAATAAGACAAACTTCTCTGACACATATCGACTGTAATGAGATGAACTTTGCCGGTACATACCAAAGGCAATGAGATCAACTTTGTCAGTACATAACCAAAGAACTTAAGACAAAGTGTTGTGGTTTACAATGGAGGATTTCCTTTAAATTTCTACAGTTTACACCGAAGGAGTTCCCACAAAGTTCTCTGGTTTACACCGTAGGAGTTCCTTTGATGAGATCTAGTTTACACAAGAGGAGTTCCCATAAAGTGCTCAAGTTTTCACTGAAGGAGTTCCTTTGACGATCTCTAATTTACATTGAAGGATTTCTCACAAACTTCTTTAAAATGGGGGCCAGACCCTACCAAAATGTATTTCATAGTTTGGACATAAAGTTTGAATCATATGCCCATTTTTCAGGTTCCTTATACTGTTGGAAAGGTATTTTCGAGATCTATGAATTCTTAGTTATATGATTTGAGAAATTCCTCACCAATTGTCTGTATTTTTTAGGATTACGATATGGAACCTTGCCAAAATCCCTGAGGAACACAACACATCAAGCGTGAGCAGAGGAACCATGGATTGAATTCAGGGAATCTTATACAAATTTTCAATTGATTAATATCTCAATCCTATGGGTTTGAATGCTTGGTTTTAATAATTTATTTTGAGGTTACTCTGAGGTCACTCATTTGTTTCATGTTGAATGGTTCCATGTACTAATGACAAGGGGAGGTCATAGTCATCATACACACAATGTGATCTACAACCAAGAACAATAGAGAAATGAAAACAACAACAATTGTCTCAACAACGGGGAGCAACGAAGGGAATCAAACCTAAATGGATGAAGAAGAAGCCCGAACCCTATGATGATCGAATCTCCCAATGTCCAAGCTAGTCATTATGGTGGGAGAGGTGCACTATAGCCAAAATCTATGATGGACCACCAATGCTAAAATAAAAATAATAAATGTAACTGCTATCATTGTTCTCTTATCATTACGAAGGGGATAAGGACAAAAGTTTATAAATGAAAGTTCATGGGGGAAGGAAAAATGCTCACATTGAACTCTAATAAATATAGGGATTGTATCCAAGAAAAGGGATTTTTGTCTCTTCAAACAAGGTAAATTTTCTGAACTACTTTGGGAATACGGTGTTAACTAAAATTGAGAATTCCTCCTTGGAGATTTCATGTACATAAACTTTTAATGAGGAGGATTCAGTTTGACCAAGATATTTTCTAAGGAACTTTGATTCTTGTCTTGGATGTATGGTGGATTAATCCTTTGCGTTTTTCTCAGCACTTAGGTTGTGTAAGGATGTACCTCATATTGTATACTACTCTTATTTATGATGGTTGCATTCTTATTTATGTTCTTCGGGGAATGTTTTTATGAATTTGTGGGCGTAGAACCATAAATGATTGTTTAAATTCCAGACTACTCTATGTTTACAATTGCTCATTCATGTTCTTGTATTTTCTTTGTGTGAATTATTTCTCAGGCCCCTGGTAGGAGCATGATTGGTTCAATGTTTACTTTTTAGTTTCCTTAGTTTCATCCATATGCATGCATCTTAGATTAGCTTCATTTCATTCTTTAGCTTAGGAAACTTCCATCGGTGAACCAGACCATAATTAGTAAAATGAAAACCATAAATGGTTGTCGGTCTAGAATCTATATGGGTTCCCTATTCCAATGGTGATAGGTCTAATTGGGACTTATTACTGGGGGAAACCCCTGTTGATGACAAAGGGGAATTTTTCCCACGTCAACCAAATTGGCACTATAAGGAGGGATGGATGACAAGCCTTCTCATGTGGAGTCATTTCATTAAATTTTAACTAGCCCATGGCTCCTCTCTGTATCTCTATATGGGATAACCCTTTTAGTCTTTTGAGACCCATTGAGAACATCTTAGTCGAGAAAGTTAATATCTTATCAAATGCAAAATTTGATGGTGACGGGAATGTCTCTGCATTCACACATCTTGATCAGTTTAACATCACTCAAAAAAATATTAAGATTGTTTGGGACAACAAAATATATCGATTATTTATCCTCACATTTGAAGGGCATATTAAATCCTGGTTTAGAACATTTCCAGTGAAATCTATACTTAGATGGAAATAATTCATGGAAGTATTTATCATTGCTCATGTAGATTATGTTTATCATGAAATATTTGATGAACTTTTAGAAATCCATAAGTTCATAAATGAATCTGTGGATGATTTTTTTCAAAGAGTTATGTTGATTTTTTGTAGATTTCCTAAAAATGACAAACCCTCAGAACAAGAAATATTTAATTGGTTTTCATATATCATCTCTATCCATGAAAGGTACAATCTGAATAATCAAATTATCTCTCATTCATAATATTGAGATCTAACCAAAAAGGATAGGGGGTACACGGTCTCTAACAAACACTATGTCACAGCTATGGGGGAATCCTTACCGGAAATAGTAAACCCCTTAGCCCCAGAGTGTGAACCATCTATCATCTCCCCTTCATAAAATAATGAACATACTTTGGTCTATAATGAATCTATTATTGAAGAAATCATGTCATTTTCATAATTTGAAGATCTTCATTCTCTTTATACAAATATGTTTGATGTTAATAACTCACATGAGCACCCACCTATTTATCATGAAATGCAATCTATACACTTTTCTCACAATGGAACACTGAATGATAAATTATAAAAACAATATTTCCAATCTTTGATTGATCAAAGAATCATTCTTCATGACATTCCATCTAGGATGCACAAAGTTCTAAGTCATTTTCCATTTTCAGAACATGTTGAATCAAAATTTGATCTCGATAACTCTATTTTCGATGACTACTTTTATATTCTAGAATTGAACATGAGTACTAACCTATCATTCATTGATCTTGTGAAATCTAAATTTTTTAATCTGAATTTATGGTATGCAGAGCATGATGAGTTTTCTGACCCACATGAAGAAATAACTGTAAACGAACAACCCATCACCATACGAAGCACATGAAACATTGATTTGATCTAAGAAACTCTCTCATTTCATTCTACTCTAGAGTTACATGTTAATCATCAGGGGCATATGCATCACTCATCCTTGGATTCTATCTCAATACTCCATCACTCCTCACATGATTTTGATGATGCTATAGGAGAATACTTGGAGTCTATTGGTTGTGGAACCTAATTATCTTCATGATTCAGAGGTCTTGTTTCAGCCATGTTTGGACCCCATTACTTGACGGGGGTGTGTGGGGTATTTACCCCCCACATATATTTCCAGGGGGGCAATCAATTTTGGACCCCCCCTCCTAGTGGGGGTTTGGGGGCAGCGCCCCTGAAATTTATTTTTGCGAAAATTTCCTTGTAAAATATTGTAATTTTGTAGTCAATTTGGACCATTCATTATAAGGTCGCAGATCTTACGGTAGAATTTATGTTAGGGTTTTTTCCCTAGAAGGAAACTCTCTTTTATGAGGGAATTGTATTGTGGTTGTGTATGTGAGTGAATATTGTATTCTGAGAAGAGGAGACTATGAGAGAAAGAAGATGAAGTTACAGTGGGTATGTTGTAGGTTGTATCCTTTCATTTGTTGGATAATAATAAAAGAAGGACCTAGAAATTTCTCTGGTGGACATAGACCACACTGGGTGAACCACATATATTTGTGTCTCTATTGTATTATGTATCTTCTGTGTTTTATTTCCACAATTTTTTTATTTTTATTGCTCCACGATCTTGTTTTTCTAACAACTGGTATCAGAGCGAAAGGTAACTCACAAGAAAAGACGGTTCTTGATCTGAGTGGGAGCAATGGAGGAAGATGGAAATTTTAAGGTCAAGAAATTTAATGTCCAAAACTACCAGTTATGGAAGATGCAAATGAAACAATATCTATATCAAAAGGATATTTTCCTATATCTAGGCGGAAAAGAAAAAAATTCAACGAGTATGAAGGATAAAGAAGGGGAGATTTTTGACAGAAAGGAACTAGGAATGATACGATTGTGTTTGGAAGTGTCAATGCCTTTCAATATTTCAAAATAAACAACAACAATGGATATGATGAAGGCATTAGCTAAACTATATGAAAACCCCTTAGCCTCGAATAAGGTATTTCTAATGAAGCGATTATTTAATATGAAGATATCAGAAGGTGGGTCTATTGCCGACCATTTAAATGGATTTAATATGGTTACTAATTAGCTAAGTTATGTAAAAGTGGACTTTGATGATGAGGTTAGGTCTCTTCTAATCTTGTGTTCATTTCCAAAAAGATGGAACAACTTGCTCATGGATGTAAGTAACTCTATCTTTGGTTCAAACACTATGAAATTTGATGATGTTGTTGGTGTTATCCTTAGCGAGGAAATACGACGGAAAAGAACAGGTGAGACATCAGGTAATGCATTGACCATGGAGAATAGGGGAAGACAAAATGATAGAGGACATATCTCAAGGAATAGTGAGAATTCTAAGAAGGGAAGATCCAAATCCATACTAGGAAAGATAGAGTGTTGGAATTGTGGGAACAAAGGACATCTGAAGAAATATTGTAGAGCTCCAAAGAAACAAAGAGATGGACAACATGAGAAAAATCAAGAAGAAAATGTAACAGGTGATGTGTTACAAGAATTTCTTATTCTTTCTTTATATAATATTATTGAATCTTGGGTAGTAGATTCAATGGCTTAATTTCATGCCACATCCCATAGGAAATATTTCCAAGATTATGTTCAAGGTGATTTTGGACAGGTTTATTTGGGTGATGATGAACCATGTCAAATTGTTGGAATGGGTAAGGTACAAATAAAGAAAAAGAATGGAAACCAATGGTTATTGAAAGAGGTGAGACATATATTAGATCTAAGAAGAAATCTAATTTCAACAGTATAGTTGGCAAGTGAAGGTTTTATATCTACATTTACAGATAAGGCATGGAAGGTCACTAAAGGATCACTAGTAATGGAAAAAGGAGAAAAGGTAGGTACATTGTATTTATGTACTGATAATGTTGACTATTCAATCTCTTTAGCTTCTACAGGTGTGGATACATCAATGTGGCATCACAAGCTTGGACACATGATTGAGAAGGGGATGTAGATACTTCACAAAAGGAATTTGTTGTCAGATATTAAACAAGTTGATTTGGATTTCTGTGAACACTATATTAATGGAAAACAGAAGACAGTCAGATTTTGCAGGGTTGGAAAGGAAAAGAAAAGTGAAAAGTTAGAGCTTGTGCATATAGATGTATGGGGATCATATTGAGTATCATCTCTTGGTGGATCTAGTTATTTTGTTTCTTTTATTGATGATGAAACTAGAAAAACTTGGGTTTATTGCATTCGAAAAAAATATGATTTTTTTGACACTTCTAAGAAATGGAAATCTTTGGTTGAGAATGAAACATGAAAAAGGTTGAAGTGTCTCAGATCAGAAAATGGAGGTGAATATTGCATCTATGAGTTTAATGATTATTGTTAATACCATGTGATTCATAGAGATAAGATAGTTCCAGGAACACCATAAGAAAATTGTGTATTAGAAAGGATGAATAGGACAATCATGGAACGTGCAAGGAAAATGAGATTTCATGTTGGGTTTCCCTTACTATTCTGGGAAGATGTTGTAGATATTGTTGTTTACTTAATAAATAAAGGGCCTTCAAGATCCTTAGATGGTGGCATTCCAGATGAGGAATGGACATGTAAAAAGGTAAACTACTCATTTATGAATACTTTCGGTTGTGAAGCATAGGTCCATATTGATAAAGAAAATAGAATAAAGCTTGAGAAAAAATCCAAGAAGTGTACCTTTATTAGATATGGTGTTAATGACTTTGGTTATCACTTATGGGATTGTGAAAATCATAAAATAATTAGGAGTGGAGATGTGGTATTCAATGAAATGTTCATGTACATAGATCGGTTGCATGGAAAGAAACAGGAAAAGGAAAACGCATAATACATAGTCCTTGATGAAATCAAAGAAAATGAAATTTCAAAGGTACGAGAAAATACAAATGTACAACAACAGGAGCAGGGGGCACCTCAAACTCCTCCAAGTGTTTTTAGAATATATACCAGGTTAAGTAGACCACCTGAATGATATTCTCCTTCATTGTATTATTTATTGTTGACTGACTCTGGTGAACCAGAAATTTAAGAAGAGGCACTGCAGGTAGACACCAAAAAGAAGTGGGAGAAAGGCATGAAAGAGGAAATGGATTCATTGGTAAATAACCAGACTTGGGACTTGGTTTGGTTTCTTGTAGGAAAAAGAGCATTGCAGAATAAATGGGTTTATAGGTTGAAGGAAGAAGATGGAGGAAAAAAATGGTACAAGGATAGACTTGTTGTAAATGGGTTTGCACAAAAGAAAGGCATACATTTTAATGAAATATTTTCTCTTGTTGTTAAAATGACTTCAATTAGCACTATTTTAATTATTGTGGTAGTAGAATATTTGCATCTTGAACAATTATATGTAAAAATAACTTTTCTCCATCGGGATTTGGAGGAAGAGATTTATATGTAGCAGCCACAGGGGTATGAGGTCAAAGGGAAGGAAAATTTGGTCTGCAAGTTGAAGAAGAACTTGTATGGCCTAAATCAAGCTCCAAGGCAGTGGTATTTTAAGTTTGACAGGTTTATGACCAAAAAATGGAAGCTATATTATCTTGCTATTGTGTGTAGATGACATGCTTATTGCAAGGTCTAACATGCAGGATATAAATGTGCTCAAAAGGAAATTAGCTAATTCATTTGCGATGAAGGATTTTGGTGTTGCAAAGAAAATCCTTGGTATGAGAATAAAAAGAGACGAGAAAAATTACAAATTGATATTATCTTAGGGTGAGTACATAGAGAATTTCTTTGACAGGTTTAGAATGCAGAATGAAAAACCAATTACTACACCTTTGGTCAGTCATTTCAAATTAACCAAGGAAATGTGTCCCAAGACACATGAGTAGATAGAATACATGTCTAGGGTCCCTTATTCATTAGAAGTTGGCACCTTCATGTATGATATGGTGTGCAAAAGACCAGATATTGCACATGCAGTGGGATTTCTGAGCAGGTATATGAAAAAAACAGGTAAAGAACATTGGGAGACAATAAAATGGATTCTCAGGTATATTTGATTTATATATGGCGGGTGATAAAGATGGCAGGAGAAGCACCACATGATATTTTTTACTGTAGGTGAAACAACAGTAAGTTGGATTTCGAAACTACAAAAGGTTGTTGCACTTTCAAAAATGGAAGTAGAGTATGGTGTTGCTATAGAGGATAGTAAAGAGATTATTTGGTTACAGAGGTTTATGGAGTAATTGGGAAAGAAGCAGAAGAATAACATGCTGTATTGTGACAACCAAAGTTCCATTCATCTTGCAAAGAACTCAACCTTCCATTCTAAGACTAAGCATATATAGCTCAGGTACCATTTCATACGATTCATTTTGGAAGATGGACAATTGAAGTTGTAAAAGATACATACTATCCAGAATCCCACAAACAATTTAACAAAGGTAGTAACTAGGGAGAAACTGAATTCCTGCTCAGTTTCAGTTGGCCTTCAAGCATGAAGGTGAAGATGATAAATTTTTCAGGTCCAAGGTGGATCATAGTTCAACAAGTACAACAACAGTGGAGTTGTTGTGATCAGTCTCCAAGTGGGAGATTGTTGGTTGTGGAGCTTTATTATCTTCCCGATTCAAAGGTCTTGTTTCAACTGCATTTGGACCCCATTTCCTGACAGGGGGGTGTGGGGAAAAATTTCCTTGTAAAATATTGTAATTTCGTAGTCAATATGGATTGTTCATTATAAGGTTGTAGATCTGACAGTAGAAATTATGTTAGGATTTTTTTCCCTAGAAGGAAACCCTCTTTTATGAGGGAATTATATTGTGGCTATGTATGTGAGTGAATATTGTATTCTAAGAAGAGGAGACTGTGAGAAAAAAAAGAGGAATTTTCAATGGGTATGTTGTATGTTGTATCCCTTCATTTGTTGGATAATAATAAAGGAAGCACATAGAAATTCCTCTAGTGGACGTAACCCACACTAGGTGAACCATGTATATAGGTGTCTCTATTGTATTGTGTATCTTCTATGTTTTATTTCCGCATTCATTTTATTTTTATTGCTCTGTGATCTTGTTTTTCTAACAGAGTCATCTTCCACTCAATTTTTTCCTCAAACTATCATATATCATCTCTCCTCTCAACAAGTGTTTCATGTAAAATATGGGCTCGGGGAGTCTTTCCTGGATAATGGGGCACTTTGATTTTGACCGATTATTTTGTCAGGTTCTCATCGTCTTGATTTGACCCCTAGAATGAATGATGCCTCCCATACCGAGACTCTCCCATGGGATGCATTGCACACAAATTTCATTTATGGGTCTCATTAGGTATGTCACTCATTTTCCATTTCCTTCCAACAGTCTTGCAATAGTCATTGTAAATTTTGTGATGGAACTGAATCTTGATTGGAGGAATCCTACATGTCTACATGTCCCATGAACCATAACGTCACCAAATTCAAAATTCTAGGTAGATATTTGCTTGAACTGATTCTTCCTATATGTTATCACTTACTTCTCCATTCTCTGCAATTGACTTTTGATGAACATTTGATTGTTGGTTTGGAGTTACTTGATTGGCTACACTAGCATTATGCTTTCACTTAGCTTTCTTTCAGCCAGTGTAGGATAGAGTAGGAATAGGAGTAGCATAGTTCGTTTCTTCCTTTCTACCTGGATAGTTTCAATGTTCACTTTTTTTTTCATTTGTATAGCATAGATCTGGACTTGTCTTGGTTTCTTCAATAAAATCCACTAGTTGTTGTTAGTTTAGTTTGCAACTCGTGATAGCTTGCTTTAGTTTAAGTTTCTTTCTTCATAAAATATTTCTTCTTTTCATTTGATGCATTTCATTTATTATTTTTTTTTACTAAAATCTTAGCCTAACCTTGGTTATCATAAGGAAACCTTGTGCATAATTCTTTGAGAATTCCAACTAGAAGATTCATCTTCACTTCAATGACATTCACTCTAACATTTACAACTGAACAAATTACTATCCTGCGTTGTTGAAAGTAGTTTCTGTAGGAATACTTTACAACTGGGGAAGAATCATATCAGTTGTTCATGGCCTTGTTGTTCATGATACAAATTGACTTTGCAAACCCTATTGATCAATTTGTAGATGATTATGTCTCTTTCAAAGGCTTATTGACCAATTGATCGATGTTGTAGTATCATGAGTGCATTCTCTTGGTTCATGAAACAAATAATGGTAAGCTAAAATATGTTTAAAATATCCTCAGTAGGTATGTATTTTTATAGAATTAAACCCTTCATGATGTGTTGATTTCAAGAATGTTAAAGGTAGATCATCAATTGTTTCTGAAGAAACGCAAAGTCTTAAATCGGACCATGACTACCATAGCTTAATTCATTCATGATGGTGTCTATTGAGTAGAATTATTGAGTGTTTGTTGTTCTATGAAGAGGTTTTAATTAAGGCTCTTGGTACATTTATCCCTTTCCCAACCTTAAAATATTTTTTATTTACGGGAAATAAATACTGTATTTTTTCTCTAGCATGTACATCTCATAGTAGAACATTAAATTTTAGTTTTCCTTTGACTATGTTGAGTATCCTGGAAATATAAAGTTTTAAAGAGAACATAAGCACAAACACTTTGATGTTATCTTATGGAACCACAAGCTCCTAAGCTTGATTTGTAAGGACAAATACTTTTCCCAATCAGTTTTGGTGACAATATAAATATATGCTCCTTCGTCATGTGAGTTCAAATTGATTAAACCCGTCTTTTTATCATCATTCATTTTCCATTATGAGAGTGAAACATAATATTTTAAAATCATATCACTTCCTTTAATGAATTGGGTATATTGACTGATATGTTTTCCTCCTTGTTGAAGTTTGAAGGTGTCTTTTGAAGCTATTTTGAGTCATATTTTACCTTCTTGATCTGAATGTCCATGTTATTTCTATACTCTTTGAAAATTAGATGCAATATATTGACTCAGACTGACTGATTTTATTTCATCGGTTTTCTCTTCGTATGGTCTTATTTGGGTTTGTTCATGAAGTTCACTAGTCTTTTTTTCTTCATCTTGATATTGATGGAGTTTTACATCATGATGTTTCTGTCATTCTTGGAATTGGAATTTTCAATTGTTACATGGAAAATACATTATAGCCAAGTCATGAAACTCTCAACGAAAATATTCAAGGAATTGGTCTACATTAATTTTTTGGAGTTATATTGAGAAGGATCATCAAGGATAATCTTTCAAAAACTCATCCAAGTACCCAAAACAGAAACCATGCAATAGGTTACACATACACTTGCATAAGTATCACTTGTTGACCAATGAATCCATGCTCAAGGAAATCCCGAGAGGAAAACTACTACATGAAACCTTTCTCTTTCATTTCACATATGATGTGGATACTTTCCTCTATTTTAGATACTCAACCTGTTCAAATCCCACCATACATGATCTACAATTGGGTTCAAGGATATAACAATTGAAGGAGTGTTGACGACATCAATTTGATGAAATTTTCGGCCAGGAAAGAGCTCTATGACTCAATAAAAATGAATTCTAACCTCGGGGATATTGATCAACAAAATGGTACTTAAATACACTCCTTTGAAGCATAAACAATGATCATTACAACCATATTTGTTTACTTCCCTAAAGAGAACTTCCACTCAATGGACCAACATTCAAGCTAAGTCGAATCCACCTCTCTAAGGGGATCTTGGCAACAGGAAGTGGTAAGACTCGTGAGTTGATTTCATGCATCCAAACAGGTATTGTTCCCCATGTTTCCAAAGCCATTATTTTTTTTAATTTAGATTCCCATGCCAACTAAGTTTATTTTGGTCAAATTGTCTAATTTTTGAACATTTATATTTGAAAATGGATAATGAAGCAACATGCATCAGTGGTTTCTAGTTTCATTAGTTTTATTCATGTTTCAACTATATGAATATCCCTCTCGTAGAATTTTGTTCCGTCTTGGAGAGAAGGACACATCTTGAAGAAGGAAAATAACTTCAGAAAATTGAACATGAACATGAGACATGTTTCCTGGGAAGTTTGTTCGAAAACCTGTTTTTGGATTCTGTTAACACTCTGTAATTTCTCAGGCTAAAGAAGAAATGGGAAGAGGTAACCACAAACCGCTTTGGAGTCCAGGATCTAACCCCCCTAAACCCAAAGAGGGATCTCTCTATTAGTTTTATCTTTGTTTTAAAGAATATATTAGGCTATATATCTAGTTCAGGGCTTTGATTTAAATAATTGGGTAGTAACAGAGAATAAGAACCATTGGGATATGGAGTCACAACAACAAATTAATCAAATCCAATTTTTGTATAGTTAATCTACAGGGAAAGGTAGTCAAAACATTGTATCTCAGAGTTTTTAAATGAAAGGAGTAATAGGATATAGGAAACAAAATCAATAGCATATGGAGAGAAATTAATAATTCTCCACCTATATCTTAGAGGAAAACATAGAAATTATCAACAGCCAGAATAGAGTGTCTAATTCAACAAATTATATTCTTTTAATTCATGAAGACAATTCAGACAGAAATGTGATTGTAAAGACATGAAAAACAATTTCATAATAAAATACATCACCAGGGTATTTGACACAAGAATCATGCGATTGTATTATTTGGAAAATAAAAATATGCTCACTATGAGCAACATTACAATCATGGTCTTCTGCTTCCCAAATTCCACACTAACCAACCCTTTTCACATTTAAATTATAAAAATATGTAGAAAAAATTATCCCCCAGGATCAGGAGGTCGAATTCAACAACCTGGCCAAAAATAGAAACAATTTCCTCAAAGTTATGAACTGTCTGCCATGAAAAAAGGGTCGGATTGTTGAAAATAAGGGTTAACTCAGACACTTTATCTCCCAAAATATGATATTTTTGAGAAAAATTAAATAGGTTATTGTATATGAGCCCATCCTGAGTAAAAACCTCTCTCGGTTTTTCCAAATTCATCTCCATATTTCCAAAACATCTGTGGAAAAAACATGACAAAAACATGAAAAATGGAAGCATGAAAAATAGTGCTCAAAGATGGCTTATATTATCCCAATTCCTGATACATTTGAAGAAACTTAGGGAGGTTATTGGAATTCATCCCATGGAGGAGAAAAACCTCTCTCGGTTTTTCAAAATGAGCCTTGTTTTTTCCGGAATCCATCTTGGAAGACGACTAGTAAAAACTTGTGAAAAGCAGTTTTTTTGGTGGGAAAGGTTGTATTCCAGAGAGGGGGTAGGTGGTAAGTGGTATTGGCGGGGGGGGGGGGGG
>ML789544.1:186819-203100 GCA_009831015.1 Picea engelmannii
GAAAAGGGTATGTGTTTTAAACTTAGGATAATTTTTTTAGTTTTAGTTTTTATTATATTTAGTTTTTATTTTGTTTTTTTGTTTATTATATTTTATATGCATTTTTTATTTGTTTTAATTTTTTTAAATTGTTTTATTTTAATTAATGTTTAATTTTTCTTTAATATTGTTTTGTTTAATTTTTAATTAATGTTTAATATCTTTTTAATTTTAATATATTATTACACTAACCTAATTTCTAACTCAAACACACTAACCTAATTAAATTAACTTTACTAAGCTAATTAATATTAACAATGCCACTAACCAATTATTATTAACCTATTGTTTTTTAGCCTAATCTTGTTTATTCATGCAGGGACAAAATTGGTGGAGGGGTGAAGAAATGGAGGGTGAGGGAATGAAAGGCACACCAGGGTGATGAAGGATGGGGCGAAATGGATGGAGGCATAAGCAAAATTAACCGAGCCCAACAAGTCGGGTGTCTTCATCATGAGAGAAATGCCAAATAGATAGTTAAAGAATCAAATCACCTATTATTATAGGACCCTAATAGATTCTATTCTCAATTCCCCTCACATGATATTCTTAAACACTTTCATTTCTGAAAATATTTAGTTGAAGTCAATCTCATATCCTAAACTGTTTGTCTACATAAGTGCAAATGTGTAGTTGGTATCACTCACACGATTTGAACTAGTGAAGAGATGAGCATGTTATGTTGTAGGATAAGTTTTGGAGCTGGAAGAGGTTGAGAGTGAGTGAATATCTCTCATAGCTAGAACAAAGCAATCTCATAAGTAACTAAAGGAAGATATTTTCGGCCCTTACTTACTAGAGCATAAGGATGCAAAGATGAGATTATTGTTTTCAAAAAATCATGATGAGAGATGAAATTCTCAACCAGCGCTAGCAACGAACTCCATCTGAATGAAAATAGTACATGTATAAACTTTCACATGGATTAGTATTTTCAAGAGGTTGAAAACTGCTTGTTGTTTGGGATGCATAAACATTTTAAAACTGTTGGAAACGCTTAAATTCATGATCTCTTTCTCAGTTTACTTGTTTTCCTGATTGCATGTATTTGATTATCATTTATCCAAGGTTTCTTTTTTCAGTCGTAGCGGGTTTTGGGTTGAGTTCATATTCTATTTCTTAATACATCTCTTCTTTGTCTTTCCTCCTCATCTTTTCCCTGGAGACAACTCATTCTCCAATTTCTGTTTTTCTTATAATTCCTAATTATATCTGATGACATACACACCTCTCACCTCTGTTTGTGTTTTACATGTAGCACCTTTGCACTGAAAGCAAGCTCGAATCAGCTTGCATCTCTTTCCTAGCTCATGAGCAGAAATAGGGGTCTCTGTTTGAACATAAATCGAAATTGTTTTGGAATATTGTAACAACAGTCAAACCATGACTTAACATAGTGGTTAATCAAAAATCATTCTTTCATATTGATTATTAATCAGATCCTATGTGGCGGGGGAACCATCCACACACTAAGAAGTTTCTCACGTGAAAGGTGAAGTGTCAAAGTCTAAAGGATAAAAATCAAAAGGGATAACCTTTTTCATCCAGGTGCAACAAATATTCAAATAAATCTCAATAGTTGATAGTCATCCCCTATCAGTCTAGAAGGCCATCCCTCAGAATGTTAACCATCCATCGAATGCTAACCATGCACTAAATAAACTAGAAATAAATGGGAAATAAAGCTTGACCAAACTATGGGACATACAAATATCTTTGTCGGGGCTATGGACACTCTCTAATAGTGGAGCAAGGTTTGTGAAGTCGTGGTGACTCCATCAGGGCTATGGATGCTCGTGGGAAGTGGGGAAACACCTGAAAGATAATATATACGCATGTGGTGAATATATATATATATATATATATATATATATACATTATGTATTAGTGAGGTTCTTCTCTCTCTCTCTCTCTCTGACACACTTCTTGTCGGCAAGTTTCCCTCTTCTATCGCCAATGTGCTAGGAGAAGGATGTTGACCCATCATTGATACTCAACATATAGGCAAGGTTCTTCCTTCTCTCACCGACATCAATCCGGTCTACAAGACACACCTTCATCTTGAGACCTCTTCTATTCTCCTCCAGCTCATATCCTTCTCGGTTCTCGCGTTAGTTAGGTTCCTATCATTTCCAATGATTAAACAATCCATGCCTGACTGGATAATTGATGACTAATATCCTATCTTGTTTAATCTACATTATGTTACAGTCATAATTAAGTTTGTTTGGGTCACCAACATTTTTCATTACACATACCATACCAACATGCATTTTTTGCGCCTTCTTGATTGTATGACTAACCATGATCACAAAATTGTTTTCTATCGTTGAGTGGATTAATTGCAACATATATAAGACTCACGCTAACTTTGAATTTTGTCTCAGAGGAGAATCGGTCCTCCCAACTCCTAAACCATGTTAAACACTCCAAACAACAGTTGGTTGTTTTCACAGGATTATATTTCTAAGACAATAATAGATGACCTCGACTCCAAGGGATGATACAACAAGGATGATACAGGAACTGACAGAACTGAATTCAGGAAAAAAAGTAGTTCTCGAACTTTCATTAAAAATGTCTTTGCTCACAATTTTGGGTACTAGTCAATGTGGATTTTTCACTCTTGAAAAAATCTATATGTATCCTTTACGGGATTATGATTCCAATTCCATTGACATAATCGAAATCCAAGGTCCATAAGTTCCAAAATGATCGCCAAGGATTTCCCTCCAAGCAAGCCTCATTAACTGTGACCTTCATTAAACATGAATCCACTCAAATGCTTGAATCAAGCTATAAATTATCCCACTAGAATCTCCTCCTTGTGCTCTCTGCATTGCAAAAAATTACGCCCTAATCGAACATGATATGATAAAGTTATGGACTTTTGAACTCAATCTCTTGTTGTTTCTTGTTGTAAAAGGACACTTAGAATTTTTTTCAATTTGTTTTCCTTCGTAGGGGAGTTCATGCTCAATGTGGTCGGTACATACCTAAGGCAATGAGATGAAATTCGTAGGTACATATTGGATGCAATGAAACAAACTTCACCGGTACATACTGAAGTTGATGAGATGAACTTTGTTGGTAGATACTGGAGGAAATGAGATAAAATTTGTTGGTACATAACCGAAGAACTTAAGAAAAATTTCTTTGGTTTACACCGGAGGAGTTCCTTTAAACTTCTATGGTTTACAACTTAGAATTCCCTTTTATGAGCTCTGGTTTACAATGAAGTAGTTCCCACAAACTACTCTGGTTTACACCAGAGGAGTTCCTTTGATGAGCTCTGGTTTACACCGGAGGAGTTCCCATAAAGTGATTTGGTTTACACCAAAGGATTTCCTTTTATGAGCTCTGGTTTACACTAGAGAAGTTCCCATAAACTTATCTGAAATAGGGACAGGACCCTACCAAACATTATTTCATATTTCGGGCATAATGTTTGACTCGAATGCATGTTTTTCACGTTCCTTATGCTATTGGGAAGGTATTTATGAGATCTACGAATTCTCAGTTATATGATTTTAGAAATTCCTCACCAATTGTCTAATTTTTTTAGGATTAATATATGGCACCTTGTCAACATCCCTAAGGAACAACACACATCAATCGTGAGCAGAGAAACCCGAGATTGAATTTAGGAAAGATTATACAAAATATCAATTAATTAATATTTCAGTTCTATGGGTTTGAATGCTTGGTTTTAATATTTTATTTTGAGGTTACTCTGATGCCACTCATTTGTTGCATGTTGAATGGTTCCAAGTACCAATTCCAAGAGGAGGGCATTCTCAACATCCTTGCAATGTAATCTACATCCAAGAACAATAGGGAAATGACAACAATAGAAATTGTCGCAACAATGGGAAGCAACGAAGGGAATCAAACCCAAATGACCGAAGAAGGATCCTGAACCCTATGCTGATCGATTCTCCTAATGTCCAATCTAGTCATTACGGTGGGAGAGGTGCACTATAGCTGAAATCTATGATGGTCCACCAGCACTAAAATGTAACTTCTATATGTGTTCTCTTATCATTATGAAGGGAATAAGGACAAAATTTTGTAAATGAAAATTCGTGGGGGAAGGTGGAAGTGAAAGAATCATGTTGAACTCTAATAAATACGGGGATTTTATCCAAGAAAAGTGAGTTTTGGCTCCTCAAGCATGGTACATTTTATGAACTACTTTGGGAATACAGTGTTAACTAAAATTGAGAATCCCTCCTTGGATCTTTCATGTACATAAAATTTTAATGAGGAGAAGTCGGTTTGGCCAAGCTATTTTTTGAGGAACTATGATTCTTGTGTTGGACGTATTGTGGACTATTCATTTGCATTTTGTTGTAGTTTACTCTTATTTGTGATGGCTACATTCTTATTTCCATTCTTATGAGAATGTTTTTCTAAATTTTTGGGCGTAGAACCATAAATGATTGTTTAAATGCTAGATTTCTCTTTGTTTATAGTTGTTTATTCATGTTCTTGACTTTTCTCTGTATGAACTATTTCCTGGGCCCCTGGCAGGAGCATGGTTGGTTCTATGTTTACTTTATGGTTTCCTTAGTTTCGTCTGGATGCATGCATCTTAGATTAGTTGCATTTCATTCTTTAGCTTAGGAAACTTTCATCAGTGGACCAGGCCGCAACCGGAAAAACCAAAACCAGAAATGGTTGTCGATCCAGAATCCGGATGGGTTCCCTATTCCAAATGGTGATAGGTATAATTGGTACTTCTTACTGGGGGTAACCCCTACTATTGACAGAGGGAGATTTTTCCTGCATCAACACTACCCAATATTTCTCCTAAGAGGAAAATTTTCATTTAAAATAAAAACATTGTTCATGACCACATGTTCATCATCATTGTTAAGAGGGTGATTTTGAAATAAAGTATAGAAAATATCAACATGTTCTTAAGAAGTGATGACATTATTACCATAAAATTCAGGCAACCACTTATCAAACTTTTGAGGCATACCATGAGAGTATCCATGGATTGCATACATATCCAAAGGCTTGAAAACATTGGTAACACATGGTCATTGAGCCATTGGGGATAAAGGAACTCTTCCTCTAAACAAGGACTTGACTACAATAGATTTATGAGGAGGCCTTCTCCATAATCCTTGGTAGGGTTATAAAACCTTCTATTAGGTTCTTTATTAGTGATTTCAACACTTGGGTTCAATGGAGTCACCAAATGATCTCTCTAAACAAGGATCACTAAGATGAGATAAAGGGATTATAAACTTAATGGAGTTGCTAGGTAAGCTAGGTAAGAAGGCTTCAGAGACATTCTTACCAAGTAAGGTTGAAGTATATAATTCAATATTATGGGAAGAATGACTCAATTATCCCCGATAATGGTGCCAAAATGTTGTCACAAAAACTAGCACTTGTGCAAATCCTTCACAATATGTTATACCAATGTAACATATGGAAGTAATTTCCATTGTCTCCTAGGCAAGTACTTCCCTCGTTTTAGTGAGGGATGGAGATGCAACACAAGGGAGGCTTCCCTAGTAACCTCAAGGGATCCTATAGAAAGCTAGAGGAAAGTCTATGGCCCCCTTTATTTGTTGCTTGATTAGATAAGGTGAGTTAAAGGCAAGGCCAAAGTAATTTAGTCAAGGTAAGTTGATTGTGCATGTGTGGGGGGTGTTGGTGATACAATCAATGATTTCATCTAAGGTATTAAAATGAATTGAATTCCCTGAAACACTAGCTATCAAAAGAAAAATGAAAGTTGAAATAAACTTTTAAAGAAATGATAAATCCTTAAGCATGTAACAAATTTATAACAATAGCAATATACCAACTCTAAAATCAGAAATAAAATGGATGAATATATTCTAAATATCAACGAAAAGACTTTTAAACCATTCATCAATGATTACATGTAACTATGTTAGTTGAGTGCAATATAACAAGCCATGATGGCTGAAAATGCGATTATTGAAGTAATGACTATGTTAGAGATGATTATAAACAATTAATGAAAATTGTTAGACTATAAATGCTAGGGAATCAAGATTATAATGCAAATCCTAAATCAAACACAAGTCGTTGGGAGACATAGAAATCTAAACTAGGGTTTTATATCACTTGAAAATGAGAAGGACAATGTTGTCTTGAATTCTTGGGCATATGGAGTCAATGCAACACCTTCAATGGAGGATAAATGAAAAATAATATTTTTAATATAAAACCCTAGGATTGTCCAATCATAATCCTAGGTCAAACCTTCTAGTAAATAAACCCTAGAGTTTGTCATATCATAAACCCTACGTTTCATCCTACTTCTTCTCTAGCATCTATCAATAATATCAAGTGCAACTAGGTCAAACCCTAAATTTGATCTTCTCATAAACCCTAGGCTTCAACCTCAAAGAAAATGTTAGGGGGATATGCAATTGTAATCCCTAACTTGAACTCTTTATGCTTCAAAAAAATTAAGATGAACAAAAAAGGGAAGGGGATAAACAATCTTAGTCCTCGTTTAGGGTTTCTAAAAAATTATTCATGGAGTCAAAGATAACATGGAACTATTATGAATATAATAGAGAACTCACCAAAATACACCAAGAAAAAACACTTAAAATTGGAAATAACACTCACTATCCAAGTTGTTATGCATGAGAAAACCCTAGTTTCATGAGTATCCACTAAAACAAGAAAAATCATGCACAAGACTATCCTTCAAGAGGTGCACACAAGTAAACCATAGTAGAAAAGAAGAGAAGATATTATAGAAGTGATTATCCACAAGTGTTGAGTTGTGATATACAAATTAGGTATCACTAATCTTTAAATATGAAGCAACCCTGGTGTTGTAATCCCTCAAAAGACTGTAAAACATAAAATGTCCATGATACAAGTTGGATTGGTCATGATCGACCTCCAAAATATCCTCAAACAATAATAAAACATGCTAATACATCAAAACATCCCCTCAAGAATGACATGTGTGAGTGTAGGATGCCAAATAAGGGTGACATCATGCTCTAGAAGGGTGGAAGGGATTCCAAAATCCACACCTCATCATCAAAAGGTGAAAATCATGGTGAAAAGTCACACCTCCTCATAAAGGGTCACATATCATTATCAAAGAACCCCATCTCATCATCAAAATGGATTCCCTAGTGGTAGGTCAACCCCACCATCTTCAAATCACCATAGTGCATGACATCATCATCAACATTCTCAACGTCTAGAGTGAAGAAGGCCAATGTCCAAGGTGAAAATAGGGCCCATAATCTCTCCAAGGGGTGTCCAATCATCTCCAAGTGCAACATCCTCAAATCAAAGACTAACGTAGATTTTGGGTGCATTGTCTAAGGTGTTAGCTTCCTTCCCATATGATAGCCAATATGACCACATATGAAATATCTAAGCTCAGTTATCCATCATCCAAGGTCCAGGAGGTATGAGAAGGTGTTCCGGGGTGTGTCTAGTCATAATATGGCCCAACGCTCTACATCAAGTGTGAAACATACTCTGAATGGTGCAAAACATCCTAGGTGTCATCATGAAAACATATTCCAAAGGACCATGTCAAGGTGCATCATGAACAAACAAGGCCTATGGAATCAATTAAAACCAACAACTACAAGATACCATAACCATTAAAATCTTACAAAGTAATCCATCACTTAATACCAAAGCCACATAAGCAATTCAAACTAGGTATCTTCTTCAAACTGCACATTATCTCAAGACTTTATGCAATTTTCCAACTTTAGGTATGGGAGGACCATCAAAATACCCTATTAGGTGTGTCTGTACCTAGGTAAAGGGATATTTCCCAAGAAAACCTATCAAAGTGCAATTATGGTGAATGAAAAGATTGGGGTTACTTCATGGTGATGAAGTCATTAACATGCAAGGTATTGTTCTTGGTCTATCTCCATGAGTGCCTTTGTAGAGGGAGTGTTTTCTTCTTGATATACCCTTTCCTCGATAGTGTGTATTTTCCAAACTCATTTTGTTTCCTTTTTATATTATTTTGTTTCTTTGCACGTCCCATTTTCAGGTTTCAATCACTTTATTCTTTCTTTTCTTTTCTTACTGGGATAATGTCCTTTTAATTGATATGCATTTGATTCATTAGGACTAGGGGCGATCAACTCACAGTGAGGGGGTAGATCTCATTCTGACCTTTGGATTTTGACCTTGCCATTTATTATCCCATCGTTTCTTCTTTCATTTATAACATTCTTTCTTTTTCTTACTTTTTAGTAACTACATCGACCTTAGCATTCTAGCCTTTCTTCTCATAGGAGAATGAACTACGAGCCTTTTTGGTGTACATGTAACAACCATTACTGAATTTAAATACATTGTGGAAGGCCCCAAGATGGAAAGTGTTAAGTATGGGGGGGAGCGGTACATAGCACCTATCAAATCCTCTCAATAGTACCCTTGTTCCCCAAGAGTGACAACATTGGAATATGACATAAATGATGGCCACCATGGTGAAACAAGGAAAAAAGAATAACTTCCAAGATTATGATTCATTATCTAACTTCAACCCATGATCCTCACTTAAATTCCTAATGCATTAAATATGACACTTTATATGAAACAATGACTAGTGTACCTCATAATGTGTTGGACCACCATCATCTGATGAACCATGTTGATCAAGTGTAATAATATAAGATTAATTAGGAGGGAGGCATACGAGGGGATGGAATTAGTGGAGAATTTCGATCATCATCATCATCAAGATCATATCTTCATTGCAGTCCATGAGACATGATATCCCCTCTAGTTACCCCTTGGTGAGAGGGGGTATTAATGACCACCAAGGTGAAACAAGGAAAAAGGCACAAATTTAGAGCATCATGATCCATTATCCGAATCAAATATTTATCACTATTTTATTGAAAAGTATATAAGGCATTAACACTTAATATGAAGTATTTAAAAAGTTACCTCTTGTATGACAAGCACTGTAGTCATCAAATGATAGTGAGCTAAGAAAAATATTGGAAGCATTATCGATCATATGTCTATGGAGAACCATGGATATCGTCTATTGGACTGATGTTTGTGATATGGGTCATAGGTGAAAAAATGTCCTCTAGTTAGCCCTATATGTGTGGGGGTAAAATATGGCTGCAACATCGGGACATGTCCTCATCATAGGGTGCATGAGAACCTCAACAATTTATGGAACTCCAAGACCTACACTCTACATCAATCTAAAATCTTGCTACATCTCTCCACAAAAATATTAGCAACAAAAGGGCAAGGTGACATGATTCCCTTGGTATATGGAAAATATAAATGAAATTTTACAAAAATATATATTTCATGCATACATGCAAATATTGACAAGACTAAATAAAAAAATGCAATTAATTATAAATGCATAAAGTCAAGCAATAACTGAGAACAAGTAAGAAAACACAATCAAGATGCATAAAGGAAACACACAATGTCGGTACAACTATCCTATAGGATAATGCTACAGTTAACAAAATAAAGTGTTGGTTGTAAAGTAAAGCTTCAAATGTTGTCCATTAACTAGCAAAGACAACTTATCTCTGTCAAGGCTAGCTAGGTAGAAAGAATTAATTCCAACCTTTCTCTCAATTTTATAAGGACTAAGCCAAAGACCATCAAACTTCTTATGTATACCTGGATTTTCCATTGTATTATCACACATGGTAACAAGATATCCCTCTTCAAGATATATTTGTCATTATTTATGATCAAATGTTCCTTTGATTTTATCTTGATTTCTCACTATTTGATCAAAAGCATTTCTTGTTGATTCGTCCAATTCTATAATATGACCTATTCTTCCTTGCAAGGCCTCTTGTTCTATCGTCAAATGTTGCATAATATGAAATATATGAATCTGTACGTTAATATAAAATTTGTGTTCCATCCCATACACTAATTCAAAAGGGATTTTCCTAGTGGAAGTCTTGGTTGTGATATTGTCTTCCCATAGTGCATATTTGATCTTGCACCCCAATCATTTTTATTATCATCCAAAATATTCTTAATTATATCGATGAGATTAATATTAATGGATTCAACTAATCCATTCCCTTATGGGTAATAATTAGAAGAATGAGACAACACAATTCCATACTTGAAGCAAAAAAATGTCAAATCTAGGGAACTACAATTCTTCGCATTATCAGTAGTGATTTTGATTGGGGAACCAAATATCCTAACTATTCTATCTTCAAGTAAATTCATCACAAATTATTTAGTTTCCTTCTTTGTTGGTATGACCTCTACCCACCTATTGAAATATTCTATGATAGTCAGGACCCATCAGTATCCATTACTAGAATTCTCTTTACTCACCTACAAAATGCAAAATCCATTATTGAAAGGGTGTTTCAAGAATAGTTGGTTTCAAAGGTAAAGAGGGAAATAATTTTTTCCATGAGAAGAATTGACATGGTTGACAAGACCTGGTATAAAATTGAGTTTCAATGAAAAATGTACACCAATAGTAACCCACCCTCAATATTTTATGAGTGGTGGTACGAGGTGCAAAGATCCCCCCACGGTATACTTAATGGAATTCCTCAACTAACTTGTTGGATTTTTCCTTGTTAACACATTTGTGGATTATTCCATCAGTGTTTCTCCAACCAAGACCATCCTAGGTCAAACAATATCTCATGTATTTTAATCTCAAATCTCTTCTCTTGTGACCAACTAAGTGGTTAGGAAATGATAGATTCATCAAGTAATAAATCATATTCGAATACCACTAGTCATTTTCCAATTCACTCAAAACAACATTCACTCGATCATTTTCAACCAATTCCAAGGATTTATCATTATCATCCTTTCCTTTTGGTGAAATAGCATCATTGATATTATCCTCAAATGAAAACAGGGAAATGGAAAGGTCTTGAGAATGATCAAGGTTAACAAGGATCAGTGATTGAATGGTGGCTTCTTTAATGTCTTCAAAATATTTCTTACTATATTGAACTTCTCCTTTCATGGGCACTATTGAATTTTTAAAAACACCCAAGCCACTAAATTATTCATCATCCCATACCAACCCATTATAAGGGATTTTAGAATCTTCTACTTGGTGTCTCACAGTGAGCTATCTATAAAGAGTGGCAAAGGTTCCATCACTAGTTGGGACGGTTGCATAAGATAGGTCCATTTGAATTATACCCATCAAAGTTGCAACCCATTTTCTAGACAATAACATTCCCAAGCATCATGGATGTCTATGATTACAATATTCATTGAGATAGAGATATCAGGATATGCAACTAGACAGAACTTCAAATCCTTAATTAGACCACAAACTTTGATCTCTCTTGAGTCAATACCATATACATTCTTGTATGGCCTTCTAGTTTTAAAACCTAATTGGTTCATGAACCTTAAATACATTACATTGGTAGAGGCCCTAGAATCTAACATAGAATTATGCAGAAGGAGGTTATTCACTACCAAGGTGATAAAGAAATGTGCATTCCCTCCATTCTTTATATCACTATTCATGGCTTGCAATACAACAGGATGGTCCTTCAACCTCAATACTTAAGAATATTTTTAATTTATCCATTCATAAGGGAATCTTGATTATTTCAATGAGAGGAATAGGTATAATAACCTTAGTTAATACATTTGTCACATCAACATTCAATTGTACATTATCATTCTTATGTGATGTTGGTGGAAGATTAGGATTGGTATCGAATTATAAAGGGTATCTAGTCCACTTTCTTGTAGGTGGTTTTGAGTCATTATGTTGTGAATCTTTTGGTGCCTTTTTTCTTCTAGTATATTGCAAGTGTTTTTCTTTCTTGATCTTATTCTTAGACTCTTCATCCATAGAATTCAACATCTCCAACCTAGCTATCCTAGTGGAATCAAAACTTTTATGCTTAATTAATTCCATTTTCTCACTAGTGATAGTATAAGTTTCCTGAGCTATGATATATATAGGATCCAAATATTCAACCAAATACATATGTTCATAACTACTAGGATCCTCATACTCATAACCTTAGTTTAGAGGGAAATCCCATTCTCTATGTGCCTCATTGCATGGTAAGCAAAAAGGGATTCGTTCTTGGTTAACCATATCAAAAGGGGCAAGGGTTTTAGGGACTCTTTGCTCAGGAGGAGATCTATTTCTATTCCACCCCATGTTTCCTTGTGGTTGATTATTTTTATTGTATTGAGGTTTAGGAGGAAAATTTTAAGGTTGAGCCCTTTCCCTTTCCAATATAATTATCTTATTTAGGAGAGTGGCTTGGGTTTGCATGATCTTAGTTGTCACCTGATCAAGATTTTGATTTAAATACATTATAGGATATTGAGCAAGATTTTCCTTATTAATTTCCCTAGGATTGAATCATCCTTAGCACAAGGTGCAATAAAGGGTTCTACCTTGGAAGTCAACATATTTTTTTTCAATTTTACAAGCCCTTTCTTGAGCTTCCTCAATGGTATTTGGGACCTTGTCTCTTAGAATGAAACTAAATTTTCTATCAAATGCATTGGTATATTGTAAAAGGATAGCACCATCTCTTGGCTTAAGATCACTAGGGATTTATTCTACCAATTTTCCAAACTTTTGATCAAACTCCCTTATAGTTTTGTTATCCTTCTTTTTAATCTCATGGAACTATGTTAGCATTAATATACCATATTTTCTTATTTTCCATCTTTTCATAAAGTTGTCCTGGAATTATTGACAAGACTTAATGATCTTTTTAGGAAGACTATTATACCATGATTTTTCATTTTCTTCCAAAGATATAGAAAAGAGTTTCATGACTACATCCTCATGCTCATTGGGGATGAGATGATGTTCAAAGACGCTATAAAATAAGGACAAGTGACCTTCAATAGTAATGACGACGTTGCCATAAAACTTAGGTAGCCAGTTATCAAATATATCATGCATATTATGAGGGTAACCTTGAATTTTGAACATGTTTAGGGCCTTGTTGGCATTGGTAACCCATGGTTGCAAATCCATTGGGGTTATTCTCTGAGAATTAGTGAAAAGATTTCTTATCACAAGAGAATTTGGAGGAACTCTTCTTTTATAAATCTTTGAGGGATCAATGTATCTAGAGAAGGGTCTTTAGTTGGAACCTCCAACTATTGGTTTCTCTTGTTATGGAATCATTAGATGAACACACTAGGTCAAGATTTGGTGTACACTCACAAAAAAGGTTAAAGCATAGACTTTATATTTTCAAGGAGAAGGACTCATTCTCCCCAACAACAAAACTGAAATGTTATCACGCAATCTTAAACCCTAGTGCAAAACCTTCACAAGGTACAAAATGAGTGGAACATTAGAAGTTCTACCATTGTCAGTTAGGCAACACATTCCCTCATTTTAGTGAAGGATAAATCCAACACATGGGAGGATTCCTAATAGCTTCAAGGATTCTGAAGGCGAGACACAATAAAGTCTAAGGTCTCCTATATAGCTACCTAATTTACCACCAACTAGACAAATTAAGCAAGTTATGGATTAAGTGGTTATTCAAGGTAAATTCCAAATTTGGGTTTGAAATTCTTTGAGACTGAGTTAAGGGGGTTTATCAAGTTATTATTCAACGCAAAAAAATCCCCAAACAATAAAAATTTGAAAATACCAATGTTGTTACAAAACTTGTGTAAAAGATGAAAATATATATAACTATACAAGTTATAACAGTGATACGCTTTATCCATTTAAACAAGATGCAAACTAGTAGAAAATAGGGCTAAAACAAAGCATAGATTTAAGGTTTGTTTTACTTGTAAAATATGAAATTTAGCATGCACATAACAACCAATAAAGGAAAGATGTCTAGCCCTAAATATGCAACAATATGATGTAACAAGTCTAATCCATTTAATAAATACGATTTTAAGGTCACGTACATACACAAAAACAAGACAACTAGGGTATGAGATGGCTAGAAATTTATACAAGCTATAAAAAAACATTAAATTTACCCTTAAACATAAAATAATAAAGGTAGAATTTTGGAATTAAGATTGACTAGATGGGAGAATATTGGTTCATACTATTTTTTTGGGGCATATGGGGTCAACTAAGGTCTCTCTTGAGAGGATGTAAGTAGATGATCCGAAAAATCCTTAGATGCTTATTAATCTTTAATACAAAATAACATCTACTTTATCTTAGAAATAAAAATGATCACTTGACTGTTTGCAATTTACATGTGAAACACTTATCTAACCAAATACACTTTAATGGTAAAAGACTTACAAATAACTGAGCACAAAATAAACAACAATGATGATATCACATACACAAGTTTGATAACAGATTTCACCCAATTTAGGTTGTGTCTCTGGGTCTGATTCCAATAGAAACCTCTTTATTAATGCTCAAATGATTGTGTTTTACAATGGTCTTTTTACATGTGCCCCAAATGCATAAACGAAATGCACTGTTGGATTCCTTGCAAACAATCGTGAAAAATGAGTATAAAGTTCTTAAAATTTTGTCAAGGGACCTCTTGGAATGCTTTACAATGTAGCCTCAAAGTCCTTGTACCCTCATGCACAAACTTCGAGACATAACTCTGAATTATTATGAGTGTGTTGGAAGGTTTACAGTTCAGAGTAATCTTGTCATTGATGGCAAGAACAACGATGGAAAAGATCAGCGATGGCAAAGAACAACGATGGCAAGAACAACGAAATCGCGAAGGTGGACGAAATCGCGAAGCAGCAAAATCACGAAGTGGCGAAATCGTGAGAAGATCTGGGCCGTAGGATCTGGGGTATCTACGAAGCCTCAATAGCCGTTAGATATGGTGAAGCTGCAAGAAGGATAAGTCCAAGAGTCATCCAACTCCCCAAAACTGTGAAGGAATCATGGTCGTCCATCAAGGATGATTGTGGACCGTTGATTTAAGCTTCATTTCGGAGTTTCGCCTATCGCAACTTGGAGTGACAAGAACCTCCATCGAAGTAATCACGAGATGTGAATTCACGATGAGATCTGGACTGTAGATTCATAGAGATCGTGGACCGTTGATCTCAGCTCCATCTTGGGGTTTCGGGGATCGCGACTTGGAGAGTCGAGATGCCTCATCTCCAGACTCACGAAATGCGAATTTGCGAAAAGCGCTTTATGCATAAGCACGTGGTCTCAGCCGATGGTCACACCATCGAAGAGCTGAAGAGAAGAGTACGTGCAGACAAGCTTCTTTTCAGCGTTTCGGGGATCACGATTTGGAGAGTCGAGATGCCTCATCTCCAGATTCACGAAATGCGAAATCGCGAAAGCGCTTTATGAATACACGCTTGGTCATATCCATGGTCATATAAAGGAAGGAGCTAGCACATCAAAGCTCTGTTTCGGAGTTTCGGAACTCGTGACATTGAGACTCAAGATGTCTCATCGCCGAATCTCCGAATTTCGAAAGTGCGAAACGGGTAAATAAAATAAGAACCCATCAGAGTTAATCCAATGATGCAGGTGAATCTGAGCATAATCGGAGGGCTATTGTTACACGTCACAGTGTAACTGCCAGAAACCACTGATGGTTTCTGCCAGAGGACTCGAAGACACTTCGGGGTGATTGACAGAGGAGATGAAGAGTCTCTGGGAATCTTCAAGAGGAATGAAGATGCTCGTGGAGGCGATTGACAGCTGGATGAGCATTGAATCTTGTAAATGGAATAGAGAAGGTGAGCTCGACTTCACAGAGAAGACGAAGAGTCTCAATTGCTAGAGAGGCTGAGGAATCTCAGCATAACATACAGTGATGTTGAACGAGTGGAAAAATGGCCAGAGAAGCTGAAGAGAAACGATGATGATCAGATAGAGCACTCGAGTTGTGGAGGATATCGGTGCGGTGTGAGTATGCATAGGTATTGCGCGCATTGCATGCACAAGGTGCACAAAATCTATAAATACACAATACAGAGAAGAGATGCAGTTTTGGGGGCTATCGTTACGGGGATTGTTGTGGATGTTGTTGAAGGTGATTCATGCATGAAGAAGGATCAGAGTGCAGCAGTTGAAAAAAACATAAGAAGAACTGTGCAGCGAATGGACATGGCGCACAGAGCATAAAAGCATAAGAATAGAATGGGCAGTGGATGCATGCTGGAAGACAACGAGGATGTATGAGTAGCAAAATCTTGCAGAACAGTGATGAGACCGGTAAGTTGTTATTGAACACTATATCACTGTAATAGGTTTTAGTATTTCATATTCAGAAACCAGGGAGGTTGGGAGGT
>ML789544.1:209878-229255 GCA_009831015.1 Picea engelmannii
TCACAATGAGTTGGTGCTCAAATGTATGATAATGTAAAGAATGTAAATAATACTTATCATATAAAGAAGAAGAGGTTTTTACCCTGTATGGGTTTCCTTGGGAAATATCTGTCTCTGTGTTTCTCATATATGTGATTGATGCTGAATGTACCATTGTTCATTTCCCTGCATTATTGTTATCATCATTGAGTGCCTTGTAAATATTTTTAAAAGAAGCATAATTGTTTAAGCACGGTGACAACTGATTCACCCCCCCCTCTCAGTTGTCCAACAGAGTGTGTGTACAATTCTCAATCCACCCTCTCATTAAATAGGGCGCGCCCCTTAACTTCCCTCTGAATTTCATGGTCATCATTTAAATGTTTAGTTGTTGGTTTGTTTTAACAAACTATGAGTTATGGTCTATTGGTTAAAACGTTAAGATATGGTGGGAAAGGTCACGGGTTCAAACCCCTGGACCTTCCCCCATCAATGCTCTTTTGTTATAACCATATAATATATATATGTCGTTGGTTTATATAGCTTAGCCCTGCAAGATTTATGGTCACGATTACATCAAATATACATAAGATTAGGGATGAGGGCTTATCCCTTGGCCCTTTTTCTGGCCAACCAAACCTTCACTTGACCTTAAATACAATTGCACCCATATATGGTTAAGAACTAACTGGTGGCTATAATGGTAAATTCGTTGGGTTGTTTGTTGGGAGAACTGTGTTTGATCCTCTGGGATCCAACCGATTTTGATAAACATTATCCATAAATAGCCAATGGGAGGCTTCCACATGGTAGCCTCTCATTGGTTTATCACTTCCACATGTCAACCTTTGATTTTCCCATGTAACTTGTACGATCTACTAACACATCTTCCCAGTCAGCATACGGTCAGTCTACGTGGCTCCTTGGGGTATGGCCACATCATCGTTGTATGATTGTATGATCATGCCACATGTCACCCTTTCAATGGTGACATGTGTCACCTTTTCTCCCTTTGACTTTGACTTTTTGACTAAGTTGACTTGAACTTTGACTACTCATAAATTTTGTGTTCTAGCTTCGTTTGAGGTGATTTTTGCACCGTTGGAAATTCATCACCGAGATCTACGCATTGATGGTGTTTTCAAGAGAATTTTGGATATTTGAATTTTGAGCATTTCTAAACCATTATGGACCTATGTGGGCATTATGGATCCTCTTGGACCTCTGTGAGCATTCCTGGATCCTCCTAGATCATTCCTCCCCATTGTAAGCCTTTTGGACCACCAAAATATTTGATAACTAAGCAACTAGGTGAGGGTATATTTCCCTCACCCTTCTGATCTCCAACCATTTTTATTTACTTGGTTTTACCCCTTTAAGACCAACTTGAAGATATTGTACATCACCTCACTGTGAAGTCTTGATCCTTTTGTCAAGGATAACATCTTCCTATAGCTCGTCAAAATATTTTGGAGCAAAATCATCAACTATTGAAACCTGAATACTTTCATCTTCATCCATAATCATAGGAGGCTCATAAAGCTTTAAATTCTCAACATTTACCATTGAATACATTTGCATGTAGGCTGGTAGATCTAAACGAAAGGAATTAGTACCAATCTTTTCAAAGATCTTGAATGGACCATATCATATTGGCCTTAGTTTTTTACCTTCTCCTTTCATTCTATCCTTTCTTATATGTAACCATAATTGATCACCAACTTCAAATTGATGATGAACCTGATGTTTATCATGCCTCTCCTTATATATGGCTTGGATTTTCTCCAATTGTTCTTCTACTTCTTGATGTACCCGCTGAATATTTTGAATGAACCTATGAGCTTTATCTGTATCATCCTATCCATATTCTTTACCTACTTCTCCAAAAGCGAATTCCATAGGTGATTTAGGAAAGTACCCCAAACATACTTCAAAAAGATTTTTCTAAGTAGAAGAATGCATGGCATGATTATAGGCATGTTATACATAAGGTAACTATTCATCCCATAACTCATGATGCTTGTTGCAATATCCTTGAAGTAGATGTACCATTGTTTTGTTTACCACCTATGTCTGTCCATCTACTTTAGATGAAAAGTTTTTCTCTTCTTCAACTTAGTGTCCATGAGCTCCCATAAATGAGACCAAAAATTTCCCAAAAAACAAGAGTCTCAATTTAATATAATAGATGTAGGAAGTCCAAAATGAACCCATACATGAGCAAAGAACATTTTTGTTTTATGTTCAAATGTGACATGTTTCTTGCATGGCATCAAAATACACATCTTGTTGAATCTATCCACAACAACATATAGATAATCATGACCTGTCCTGGACATCGAAAAGCTCCCTACAAAATCCATGGATATGTTTTCCCATGGCTGAGAAGGTACTGGAACTAGTGTATATAACCCCAAATTTTTGTTTCTAGGATTTCTTGTGGCACACATAGCACACCCTTTTATATACTTGGAAATTGTTTCATTAATTTGGGGCCAATAACAATATCTCTCTAACTGTGCAACTGTCTTACCAACCCCAAAATGACCAGAAACGATAGATGTATGATCTTCTCTTATTATATTTACTATTTCATCTCTAAGTATACAAAGTTTTCCAAGATGATATAACAAATTCTCATGCATATAATAATTTGACTGTTGATTTCCACGAGTTAATGCATCATATACACTTTTAAAATCATCATCCTTAGAAAATTGTTCTGCATAAATTTCATGAGCCAGGTGATTATACCTAAGTATTGTTGATGCATTAATCACTGGTCTTGACAACATATATGCAACCTTGTTATGAATACATTTATTATACTTGATTACCAAATGAAACTATTGTAAGAAACCAATCCACCTGAAGTGTCGTGATTATTGTATCTTGGTTTGTGATTGCAAATGTTGTAATGGTTGATGATTTGTATGAATTATAGTTTCCTTTCCCATTAAGTAATGATTCCATTTATTTACACTTTGTACCAACGCATACAATTCCTTATCATATGTTGGATAGATAATCACAGCCTGTGTAAAAGTCTCAGAATGATAACATATAGGTTTACCTCGTTGCATCAAGACTGCGCCCATGGCATATTCTCTTGCATCGGTTTGAATCTCAAATGGCTTATGTAAATCTGACAGAGCCAATACTTGTGTGGTGTTTATCTTTTCCTTCAATGTCTCAAAGGCTTTCTGTTGTTATCCTCCCCATTGAAAGACCCTTTTAACACTTTTAGTGCATGTAGAGGAGTTGTTATGTATGAGAAATTAGCAATGATTTTCCTCCAGTACTGTACTGCTCCTAAAAAGATCATGACTTATGTGGTAGTAGTTGGATTGGGCCATTTCACAATGAATTTTACTTTTGCAGGGTCTATTTTTAGTTTATCATTCCCTACAATGTAACCCAAATATATCAAAGAATTTTCTCCAAATTCACATTTAGATAACTTGATATACAATTTCTCCTTCTTCAAGAGTTCAAAGATTGTCTTGACATGCTTTATATGATCTTCCCATATTTGACTAGAGATCAATATATCATCTAAATAGACGACAACAAAATCATCTATGTAGGGTCTAAACACATCATTTATTACCCTCATAAACGTTTTAGGTGCATTGCATAACCCAAATAGCATAACTAACCATTTGAACAATCATTGTTTGGCCTTGAAAGTAGTTTTCCATATGTCACCTTCTGCAATTCTAATTTGATGGTATCCACTTCTCAAGTTCAACTTAGTGAATTAAACAACATTCTTTAATTGATCCAATAAGCCATCAATTCTGGGAAGAGGATAACGGTTCTTTACCGTAATCGTTTTCACGGCTCGAAAGTCAATACACATCCTCCACATGTCATCTTTCTTTGGAACTAATACAATAGGAGAACCACACACAGAGGATCTTGGCATGGTTATTCCTTTATCAAGCAACTCTTGAACTTTTTTCTTAATTTATGCATTCTCGATCATTGGTGACCTATACATTCCAATATTAGGAAGAGGAGCATCATGTCGCAAATAGATTTCATGTTCAACTTCCCTCTTAGGAGAAAACCCTGTAGGTTGCGCTCACGAGTCTCTTCATTTTCCATTTTCTCACTAATGAAACATTAGTTTTGATACGATGATCTCTGACAAAATACTCAACCTTGTTCTTGAAAAGATGATATTTATTCTCTTCACGATAGAATATGGCTTTCTTGTCAAATATATATGGACTACCCAAGACAATGTCGCAAATGTCAAGATGCATAAAATCTAACACAACCTCATCAAAGAACTTAGTTGTTATTGTAAATATGATTTTACATTGTTTCATTAACTACAACTTGGCATCTTCACACACCCATCCTAAGGGATAAGTATTTTTATGAAGTGTCTTCTTCAAACCCGAGTTATTAATAATTGCTTCAGATATTAGGTTAACTTGATATCCACTGTCAAATAAAGTATCCACCTTTGTATGATTGACTATAACTCTGACATGGAAAAAAATTGCTTCTCTTTTTTTGATCAATATCACTTTCCAATTTAGCGGATTGAACTGAATAATTAAAATTGATAGTTGATATACCTTTGCTTCCTATTTCCATGATCTTAGATTCATCCCCAAAATCTGACCCTGGATCCTGATGAGATGATGCAACAGTCTTTTTCTTCCCTTTATCCTTGAACTTCTTCGGTCATAATTCTCGATGTAGTTTCCAATACTGTGATTCCTCATGTCCATTTTTCTTACAGTGGGAACAAGTAGGTTTTTCCTCAACTTGCTTCATTGTAGCTAGTTTCTTACTCTTCCATTTGCCTTTCGGTTTCTTTTCAGTAGTATGGCTTCTTATATTCGATTGCATGCTTACCCTTACTAGCATCTAGATGTGTAGTTTGTATGGACACCTTATGAATTTTAGTAGGGTTAAACATTAAAATAGTGTGACAAAGATATGAGTGCATGCCACCAATATACTTTAGAGGAGTTTCATGGGTATACAATGGAATCCCTAAGAATAATGCCTTCTTTTTGAATTCCTGTGTATATTTCTAAATATTATGGCCTTTACCCTGTCTTAGACGCTACCATTCTATTATTGTCATTTTCATATGTGCGAGTGGATAGAATTGTTTTTTTATAGCCTTAGTAAACTTATCCCAAGAAGAGATTGCTTTACCCTTTTGAACAAGATCAATTTCCATCTTACTCTCCCACCATATTAAGGTTGTGCCACTTAGTCGAAGAGAAGCTAATTGTATCCTTGCAACTTCATCCATGACCTTTTGAACTTTGTATTATACCTCTATTTTCTTGATCCAGCTGTCCAATTTCTCAGCATTCAATTCTCCATCATAGGTCGGCAATTCAAACTTGACATCCAACTTTAATAAAGGAAGATTATGATCAGAATTCTTAGAGGAATTCTTTCGATGAGAAGAATGTTCACTTGCTTCAAAAGAAGATGATGATGAGTATGGTGAAGAGGGCTCTAAAGGTTCACTATCTTGACCTCATCCTTCTCCTTTTACCGAAGATTCTCCACTTACGAAATTTTTAATTCTTCATTGCAAATCATCTATTATCTCTCTCATCGAGTGAAGTGTATCCATCATTTCTTCTGGAATTAAGAGAGGATCTTCTCCTTCCTTTCCTTCGAAAGCCATATTATGCTTACAAAGTCTTCTTTCAATCTCAGAATTATAACTTGCAAGCTCTCATTTACCAAGTTTGAGTTTGGATCTTGTAAGCATTCACTTGCAAACACTTATCAAACCTTCTCTGATACCAACTTGATCCGAAAAATACTTAGAAGTGTATTAATATTTAATACAAAATAACATCTACTTGATCTTCAAAATAAAAATGATCACTTAAATGTTTGCAATTTACACATGAAACACTTTTCTAACCGAATACACTTTAATGATAAAATTATTACAAATAACTGAGCACAAAATGAACAACAATGATGATATCACATACACAAGTTTGATAACGGAGTTCACCCAATTTGGGCTACGTATTTGGGTACGCTTCCAATATAGACCTATTTATTAATGCTCAAATTCTTGTGTTTTACAATGGCCTTTTTACATGTTGCTCAAATGCAGAAACGGAATGCACCGTTGGATTGCTTGTGAAAAAACGTGAAAAATGAGTATAAAGTTATTAAAATTCTATCAAATGACCTCTCGGCATGCTTTACGATGTAGCCTCAAAGTCCGTGTACCCTCAGGCATGCACTTTGAGACATAACTCTGCAATTATGATGAGTGTGTGTACAATTATTGATCCACACGCTCATTAAATAAGGTGTGCCCCTTAACTTCCCTCTGAAATTCATGGTCGGCATTTAAATGTTTAGTTGTTGGTTTGTTTTAACAAACCGTGAGTTATGTTCTATTGGTTAAAATGTTAAGTTATGGGGGGAAATGTCACAGGTTCAAACCCACAGACCTTTCCCCATCAACGCTCTTTGTTATAACCACATNATATATATATATATATATATATATATATATATATATATATATATATATATAGTTCGTTGGTTTATATGGTTTAACCCCGCAGGATTTACGGTCACGATTATATCAAATATACACAAGACTAGGGTCGAGGGCTTATCCCTTCGACCATTTTTCTGGCCAACCAAACATTCACTCAACCTTAAATACAATTGTGCCCATAAATGGTTAAGAGTATAATGGTAAATTCGTTGGGTTGTTTGTCGGGAGACCCAGGTTCGATCCTCTAGGCTCCAACTAATTTTGATAAATTTTATCCATACATAGCCAATGGGAGGTTTCCACGCGACAACCTCTCATTGGTTTATCATTGCCACATGTCAACATGTGATTTTCCCATGTAACATGTACAATCTTCCAACACATCTACCCAGTCAGCGTACGTTCAGTCTACGTGGCACCTTGGGGTGTGGCCATGTCTCATCGTATGATTGTATGGTCGTGCCATGTGTCACCCTTTCAATGGTGACATGTGTCACATTTTTCCCCCCTTTGACTTTGACTTTTTGATCAAGTTGACTTGAAATTTGATTGTTCATAACTTTTGTGTTCTACCTCCGTTTGAGGCAATTTTTGCATTGTTGGAAATCTATCGCCGAGCTCTATGTATTGATGGTGTTTTCGAGAGAATTTTGGATATTTGAATTTTGAGCAATTATGAACCATTCTGGACCTTTGTGGGTGTTTTGGACCCTTGTGAGCATTCCTGGATCCTTCTAGATTAGTAGATCTACGTGATATCTAGGGTTGTCCACTACAAACCCTAAAATATCCACCTAGTTCCTTACAAACTTGAATATGGTTCAAGAGAAGATACTCCACTATTTATCTTCCAAGAGTTATGAAGAAGGGACTTGTTCAAGAAAGACACCAAGATAGTGCACCACCACCACTAGAGAAATACAACTACACTTAAAAATCATACATAAACAATCATCCAATAGATTAAGTGATACCACTTACTCAACAAATTGATTCGTCTTCAAAACCCTAGCCAAGAGCATCCATGAACATTGAAAACAAATCCACAAGAAATCTCCTCGAGAAGTCATTCTAGTTATCCATCCATAGAAAATATAGAACAAGAAAAGTATACAAGTAATTGTTCTCTACAAGTTCTAGCAATGATTCACATATGAGAAATGCTTCTCTATTTATATGAGAGATCTAGTACCCTTCTCATTAAAATAACAATATTTTCCTCGCATAAGCTCTTTGAAAATATAAAAATCTATTTATCTCTTTACAAACCCTAGAGATAAGGTCACAATACATAAAATATACATGACACAAGAGTGGACGGGTCAAAAATACCCCCAATAATGCTCCAAAGATGGGGTAAAGTGCTCAAATGACAAGACATCCACCATAAATACATGCTCAAACTCATACGTGTGGCACATGTGGTATCCCAAGGGTGGATGACTCACTCGAAATGGTGTGAGGACTCATGTGTAGGGGCTCCAAAGTGAAACATTCCCTTCAAAGGGTGCAACATTTTATCCTCCAAGTGTAAAGTCATATCCAAATGTGAAATATCCCCTCAAAAAGGTGCCACATCCTCTAACAGGGTGCTAGGTTATTGTTCGACAACACAGGTATTTCAACATAGAACGAACACCTTCAGTAACCACTCACACAACCAGATCAAAGATCAACACATCGATGTTTTCACGTGGTAAAACCCCTACAGGGAAACATCCACAACCCCATCCAACGTGGCCACTTGGATAAATTTGTTAATGCAAAAGAAATTTACAGGGAGATTTTACAAGAGAGTTTATCACTATCAATCATCGAAAAATGACCCCCCATGCTCTTTAAAAAATGATCATGGACCAATCGGTTGTTAAGCCACAGATCAATGTAGTCATTAAAATCAAGGAGAATATGAACCGTCAGATCACTCTATCTCGAGAACATATAGTGATCATTGTATTTCCTTACTACAAATGCATACTAAAGAAACACACTAAGAAACACACTTTTACATAACGACACAATAAACCAAGTTGATCTTAACTAACTCCTAAGTGTCTAAATATCCTAACATACCCCCTTAAGAACAACTTCGGATAAGAATGAAGGATTTACAAACATGAGACAATAGGAGAAGGAAGGAAGCATTAGAGCCTATCCCCCCTTAATGACAACTTCCTGAAATCCTAACATAGATCGAAGTTTGGAAAACTTCACTTCTATAAGAGACTTTGTGAAAATGTATGCAACTTGATCTTCTGTAGGGAAGAAGAGCACTTCAATAACTCGATCATGAATGATTTTTCCAATGAAGTGCATGTGTAGCTCAATGTGTTTGGTGCATTGATGTTGAATTGGATCTTTGGTGAGCTTGATGGCACTATGATTGTTGCACCAAAGGTTGGTCGGATGTTGTTTTTGTAATCCAAACTTTGAAAGGATCTATCGAAGCCACAAGGATTCCTGACTTGCATTAATCATTGATCGGTACTCGGAATCTGCTAAAGAAAGAGCAATAGCTCGTTGTTTCTGACAAGCCCAAGTGACAAGTCCTGAACCAAAAATGAAAACATAACTTGCAGTAGAATTTCGATCATTAAGGTCAACGGCCCAATCTGAATCAGTGAAACCAACCAGTAAAGGATTCCCCCCTAAATTGTAATGTATCTCGAACTGAACTGTACCCCGGAAATACCAAAGTATTCTTTTATCTTCTTTGCAATGGATTTCATGGGGTGTTTTCATATACCGGGCAACAAGACCAACAACAAAGGAAATATCAAGACGGGTATGACTCAAGTACAAGAGGCTACCAACTAACTGACGATACAAAGTGGCATCAACTTCAAGAGAAGTACATGTGGCAACAAGCTTGATTCCAGACTGGATGGGAGAAGGGGTCGGTTCACAATCTTTCATGTGAAAGTGACGAAGAAGGTCACAGGCATACTTAGATTGGGAAAGAAAAAATTCATCCTTGGTTTTCAAAACTTGGAGGCCAAAGAAACTTGGAGGTCATTGCACCCTTGAAACTTATTTTACTAAAAGAATTTTGCAAAATATACTTATATATAACCTTTGTATCTTGAAACTTACACACTTATATATTAACTTAAGCAACATCAATGACCACTTCAACTATTATATTTTGCAAAACAAACTTATATATAACCTTTTTTTAAACCTTTGACCACTCATACAATAAGCAACATAAATGATAATTTCGAGTATCACATTTTGTTGGTATAAGATAAATGTTAAATCCTTTAGTATAAATGAAGAATAATTTCAAGTTAAAAAGAATAAACAAATTTTGTTAATGATGATGATGTTTATCATCTCTATGATTAATAAGATTTATGGGATAAATAAATGGAAATTGATTAAATATTCTTCAAAATGTCAATTCCTCTATTTAAACAAGATGGGAATGAAAGCACCAAGGTTATAATGATTTAAGGTCTTGTCCTGAAGAGTAATTAAGTTATGAAACTTGGTAAAGATATGACTTGTATTATTAAGGGCACAACGTTAAATGTTATTTAGCCATCATATCAAGTTTGCACCCACCCTTATCATTTGCTCACTTTAATGGAAAATTCAGTGTTGCATATAATAATTGAATATAGCAGATGAAATAGCTTCAAATACGTTTTTATCAATTCCAATAAAAATATTAAGTGGGTGAAGGTTGAAAACTTTTCATATACTTTCATTTAAAAAGGTTCAATAAACTCTTCCAAACAAATTGATTATCGCTTGCATCATAAAATGATATGAAAACCATAGTTTGTTTAATGGAGATAATCAAATGAAAGTAATTTACCAGCCATAATTTGAGTCATACTTATATATTTGGAGCATTTTTATAATTGCCCCAAAAATGTCTCTACGGTGTTAAGATTGTGAGCAAGGGAAGGTATTTGACCTTGAGGAGTTGGTTTCCTCATAATCAAAAAGGTTTAACAAGTGTTTGACAAGACAAGTTAATCTAAATGGGTGTCAATAAGCTACTTTATTTATGATTATTATGTCATATAGAGAAAAAAGGACTAAACATTATAAAAAAGCGATTTAATAATGTCTGTATTCAATATGTTGGATTTTTTAAACATAATATGTAATAAAGATCTACTTATCTTGGATTGTAGAATGCTCAACTCAATATAACTTAAAAATTGACTACAAAATAAATAGACTAAGATTAGGCATTCCCTAAAGATTGTTTTCTTAGGTTTCCTTTAATGGACAACATTGAAAGGCATTTAACTAAATATAATTCCCCGAAACAATAAATCTAATATCATGGTACTTTGGTTTGACAAATTTTTCTTTTGCAACAATATCATGGTACATGTGATAGATATGCTCAGTTTTATTAGTTATTGGTTGAATGGACTATTTAGTTGATGGATAAATAATAATAAAATGTGGAAAAAATAATAATGAAAACAAAGAAAAGTCGCCCAAATGGGTAAGTGTTTATGTTATATGTATATGGTTCTTCTCCATGTTCAGATTTCTGTGAATTAGATTTGTGAATTTTGTTGTTATAGTTGATTCTTTTAAGGGAAAAACTCTAATTGATGGAAATGTTGTTAACAAACTTGATTGTGAATTTGTATTGGTCTTCTATTGTGAACTCCGATTATACAATGTTAATTCCATGTTTTTTCTCACTACGTATGAATTTTGAGTTATGATGCTTTTAGAGGACAAATTGGATCACATTTGAGAAAATAATTTGTTAATGGTCAAAGGAACTTAATTGAGTGCCTGGATGGCAAGTCTAAGCACATTTCAAGATCTCAAGGTTGTCATTGAAAAGATAATGTTATGCAATCATGGGAAGAATCCCAAAATGGCCAAGGGGGTCTTGGTTAAGCAAGTTGATAGTGTGGAAATAATACTCTGACAACACCTCCAACGACATTGGTGAGGCATATCCTATGTATATTCTACAACAGAACGTGGTGGCCTACATGTTAGTCATGTAACAAGCGCTACAAAGATTTCGTGGATAAGCACACCATTTGTTCTTGTGATTAGCGAAGTTCATGCTCTTTATATATTTCAATAATGTTTCTTAGAGTTGTTTGTGTGCATAATGGAGATTATGCAATTGTTATTGTTTACAACTTGGTGACTGTCAAAACCAAGCATTGTTAACATGCAAATCTCTACACATAGGCATTCTCTATAATTTGGAAGCTACTACCAATGCCCTTGATAACTACTACTTGAATAATCTTTTGCAGCATACTAATATTTTTAAACGTTGGGTTCTCTACACAGAGTCAGTTTTGTAAACTCATGGTCTCATGTTTATTGTGTAATGGATTGATGTTTGCCTAGAGGGGTATACTACGAGATCTTGTAAGGCATGTGCAATGTTTGTAATACGGCCCTGAAAGTCATGTATTGTTTATGTGCAAAGGGCATATGATTGTAAGACATTACAAAGTCATGTATATACCTAATTTAGTAAGGTTGTGTTAGGCTCTTTGTTTGGAGTTCAACAAACTTGAAGTAATAGGGCCAATGTTCTTTATTGTTGAGTTAACCTAATAGCATGAAGTGTTCCCTTTTCAAGGAGTTGATAACACTTGTTCGTTGAGTGAATCATTTGTTTGTTATGGATGCATAGAAACTTGTATATATGTTGTTTTGTATGTTAGAATGATGTATGAATCAAGGAACATCTGTCAATAGAGAATGGGTGTATCTGTTACATTAAATTAACTCTTGGAATTGTTGATGGAGGCAATACATTTAGAATGAATTCAATGAACTCAAGTTAAAGAGTCGATAAACCACGTATGTGAAGGACTTCCTATACTGAAAATTACAACGATCGGTTACCCATGTACTTTGGTGGATTGTTGTTCCTTTATATGGACTTTAATAAATTGATGTTATCTACATAAATGAGGTACAGTATGAAAGTGCCCAAGTTGGACCATATAAAGATTACTGAGGAGAAATGATAAGGAAACAAGAAGTACCCAGTTAAGGGGGGTGTTGGAATATGGAGCAGTTCCCATACGTTCTTTAAGTATTTACACTAATGTGGGTAATATGTTAGTCACTTCTCAAGGATGTCACATTAAATCTCTTCTCATAAAGTTAATGGGCGAGGCATGTGAGGAATCTAAGGTGAATTAGGCAAGTGTGCCATGGTCAAGGTAGTTGTCATAAGACCATTAGATATAGTTGTTGAGTCTTACTTTGTTGGGATATTTACACCAAGAAGACTTGTTAGGTATGGATGTCGAGAGGGTGGCATATGGTTGGGATGTTAATGGAGGAAGTTAAAGAAAATTATATCTCCCATTCTTCTAATATGTAATGTCAATATAAAAGGAATGACTTTATACACAAACATACATCCATCTTAATCCCTGATCTATAAAGAATTGAGAAGTTTGCACCTAAAGGTTTTAAATTAATCCACTACTTAATAAATTCCAAGTGAAAATAAATCTATAAAAGTGAAGTAAATATATACAATTAAATGCATATTAATGTTCAACCTAAACATCAAATTTTGAAAACATGTATCACTGTTACTGTAAATAATAAATATATCAAAGGATTCAGAATTCCAAACTTGTATAGTGATGAACTATGTTTGTTACAAATATCCTTATGCACCCTATATAAATGAACTCTTGTTAAACAGTTGAAGTGAAATGAGCTTGAAATCTTTAGAGGGCTAATAATTCGTGTAATCTTCGGTTCTGTTCCTACATGTAAACTACTTCAGTTGGATGATATAGCTCAAAACCACTACCAAACAATATAAAAAATTAATGCATGATTTTCCAAGTGGCATGTTATTGTAAACCTAAACATGTTGACCAATGCGAATTTCTGGCCTCGAATGGAAACAAGTTAATGCCTTAAATAAATTAATTGCTCCCATAAGGATGCCTTTCTGAATTGGCAAGGGGGATCACATGAATGATTGTATATACAGACCATGAGAGTTGGTGAAATAAGGATAGCATCAGCGGGGAAAGGAAGTCTCCACTTAATTTCATAATTCCTTTTCCAGATGATAATAAATAGCTGCAACCAAGCATCGAATAATCTAGGACAGAATTACTTGTTGGGATTGAATGGCGACACAGGCAGTAGTCTTTGCAAAGTTGGACTTGCATACCAGAATCACACCATGCTCTTCTATCTCCTCTACTTGCAATCTCCAGCAGAAACAAACATCAAGAGATGAAGATTAGAATCGTGCTGGACTAAATTTTTAACCATCTGAACTTTGCATGTCATTTGGCTGCTTAGGTCGTTTAGTTCTGTATCCTTCGTCTTCTGCCCCTATTGACATCAGGGCTAGCTACATCTAGCTTATTATATAGCAGATGGAGAACTTTCCTTATTGAAGGCCTTGCTTCACCCTCTCTTTGGGTGCACATTCTTGCTATGTTAATCACACACTTAAGTTCTTCAAAATGATAAGTATCTGCCAAGTTTGGATCAACCATTTTGGCCCACTCAGATTCTTCTAAGATATATTTCTGAGCCCATTCAACCAGGTTTGTCTTTTCATAAATAGCCTTTCTACCGCTGATAAGTTCGAGAAGTAGAACCCCATAACTGTATATATCGCTCTTGAGTGTTAGCTGTTGAGTAATGATATATTCTGGATCCATATAACCTGCATTAACTTGACAAACCACCATATTAAACAACCAATTAATAGCAAGTAGCAGACAACCTTACGTAGAAAAAGCCCTCAATACAGAACATGTACCAGGAGTCCCTCGGATATCTGAATTCGTATGCTGAGAATTATTCCCGTCACTTGGCAAAGCACGAGCAAGACCAAAATCGGCTAACTTTATAAAACCAAGAAATATGTCAGCCCTAGTGTTGGAGCACACTTCTGCTTTTTACACAAAGGCTCATAATGGGTTTTGTGAAAATCCAGCAAAGTTATCTCATTTAATACCTACCTTTAATCTCCATATGATGCAAGAGTAGCTTACCTTTGAAACAAAGTTCTCATCCAATAAGATATTGCTGGATTTGATATCCCCATGACACAGGCGAGGATCACAATAAAAATGAAGATACTCCTGAACATGTATGGAAAGTAAGGAAATGAAAGAAACCTCAAAGGGAAACTTTAAAATGATGAATAAACACTACTCTTAATTGGCACTTCCTCGACTTACCAAAGCGGCAGCAATATCTGCTGCAATTTGAATCCTGGTTATCCAGTTCAAGGAAGTCTTTGTTGGACCTGCAGGAAAATTGATTAGACCTCATCAGATCACTTAACAGGTACACAACCACTAAAGTTTAGACCACTGTTACAGTTCAGGACTATAATAGACTTACCATGGAGATGCTCTTTCAGACTCCCATTTTCCATGTATTCATATACAAGAAACCTACAAAATACAAGATTGTCTCTCCGCATCAGACTAACAAAATTCCATAGACGTTTTCCCATCCAGAGTGTAACAACATACTATCTTAAAAATCAACCATGTACAGGAGTTGGATTCATTGCCAACAACAGAAACCCATTCCTCAGAAAATGCATACCTCTCATATCGCTTTGAACAAAATCCTTTTAAAGTGACAAGATGCCGATGATGCAGTCTCCCTAAAAGTTCCATCTCCTTGAGGAAATCAGTTTCACCTTGTCCAGATAGACCATCCATTTGCTTTACTGCAGCCACAAGACCATCTTGAAATCGCCCTTTATAAACTGATCCAAATCCTCCCCTTCCAATAATTGTGCTAAAATCATCAGTTGCAATTCTGATCTCCTTGTAACTGAAGCGTCTGAACATGGATGCCTGACCTGCAATAAAAACAGGTTGGTTTCCAGCATGACAGAAACAAGCAAGACTCAAGATTGTGCAACAAGACTTCAAAATATATCAGTTATTGAACGCCCACCTTCTCTCCACTTTTCTGATTGCCTGCATGAGTTTGGAATTAAGTTCCTTGTCCAATTAAATAGATTAGATTCCACAGAGTTATTAAGCTCTTTTCTTTTCCTTTGTATTAAAACAAGCAAGAAAAAAAACAAAGAAAGAATGAATCCTGTAAGTCCAACTCCAACGCCCATGATTAACATCCAATGAGACGAGTCATCTTTCTTAACAAAAGAAACATTTGAATTTGCAGAAGTTAGAGGATTGTCCAGAGTTGGTGACAATGCTGGTGAAGGCAACGGGAAGAATGGTTTATCCTTTTGTGTCAGGACTGCAACACAAGAAAGCAGATAATTAGAACCAGTCTGCAACTTAATCTAGTTTTTTACACCTCAAGTTAGTAAATCTTGGAGGAATGCAGTAGAAAGACCTTGAGTGAATTAAATTAAATAAGTGAAAATAAACTATTAATTTTTCATGATCACAATTGCCAACACAGAATAAACTTCAGTAATTGCATTTTGTCCTTATCAATCACAAAAAAACATAGTTTTTTGCATTTTGTCCTTATCAATCACAAAAAAACATAGTTTTTATTACCAGCCAATCTGCATGTTGTTTCATTCAGGAATGACAACTCCAAACATACTTCATCTTTTCCTAAGATAATATCTAGTTTTTTTACACCACAAGTTAATAACTCTTATGAGGGATGCAGTCAAAAGATCTTGAGTGAATTACATAAAATAAGTAAAAATAAACTAGTAATTTTTCATCACCACAACTGCAAACAACACAGAGCACTTGCATTTGCTTCTTATATGTCACAAAACACATAATTGCTATTACAAGCCAATCTGCATATTGTTTCATGCACGAATGGCATTACTCCAAACAAGCTTCCTCTTTTTTTGAGATAATATTTAGTTCTTTTAGACCGCAAGTTAACAATTGTTGTGAGGAATGCAGGGGGAGACCTTAAGTAAAAAGAAACTAGTAATTTTCCATGATCACAATAGCAAACAAAACACAATAATTTCATTTGCTCCCTATCCGAAACTAAAAGCATAGTTGATATTTGTAGCCAAACTTCATATTGTTTCATGTAGGAATGACATAACTATAAACAAGCTTCATCTTTTCTTGACATCGTAATAAAAATGCTTGAAGATCCTTGACAAAGCTGGAACTTTAGTTCTAAATTCATGATGAGGCATGTAACTTACCACATTTTTTCTCAATGGGAATCCCAAAAAGAGCTTATAGAACGTTTTGAATGAGTTTAGTTTAGTAATAATATCGATGCTACCCTCCTTATGGGGTATCATGGACCATAGAATGCAGCCGTGAGGTGAAGGCATCATAAGGTAGTTAAAGATGGGCTAGAGGATTTTAACCAGATGTTGTAGTTCTCACCTTATGATGAGGAGTTACAAGATCACTCTACCAAAATCATGCACTTTCTCAAGGTTAATCCAATCAGGAGTGCCCGAGCAACGCAATTTCATTCCCACCTAGATTGGATAAAGCTTGGGGATAGGCCAACCAAGGTATTTTTCAAATCTTTCACGACTAATTAGGCCTATGTAAAGATAATGGCCACCAATTTAGTGGGATGTCATATCATGAAGATAGATAAGAGTGGAAAGAAGTTTGTAGCATATTATAAGATTGTCTTTCAATCCTAGGGCCTCACTAATGAGAGGAAGGTATCCATGCAGGCGAGTTTAAACGTGGTTCCTCGTCAACTACAACCAAAAGATGAGATTTTATGTGAGCAAAAATTAACATGTTATGAGTTTATAGTGGCCTTGATGGAGATGGTTGACGATAAATCCTTAAGCCTTGATGGATTCCCTTGTGAGTTCTACAAAGTTATGTAGGAATTTTTTTCCTTAACTATTGCAAGTTTACAAGTGGGCCTTATTGAAGTAGATGTTGGGAGAGCACATCAATAAAGGTTTGATCTACTTCAATCCTAAGCTTAGAAATATCAAGTTGGAGGTCCATAACTCTACTTAATGTATCATACAAGATATTGGCCAAGGCCATGGCTATGAGAATTAAGAAAATCCTTCTACTCATTATAAGGTTTATCTGCAGCCACTTCATCCTAGAAAATGTTACTATTGATTGGGAAGGGATGGAGTGGGAAAGATGCCTTGGTTTTGATGCCCTGTTCATCAAACTAGATTTTGAGAAGACCTGTGAAAAAGTGTGGCCTTTCATCTTAGCCATGCTCAAAGTTTTGGGATTTCATCAAATCCTTCAGATTGGTTGTGGAAACATTGTTTTCAGAAGCCTCTACTTGCTTATCCATTAATCAAGTTTAATTTAATAAATTAGGTTGTTCATGTTAATTAGACAGGGGTTCCCCCTTGCCCCAACTCTATATGCATCCCTTGGCTATCTCCTTCATCATAGAATGGCTCAAGGAATGATTAAAGGTATTCCATTTCCACGAATAAACAATGGGAAAATGGATAATGGCCACTTTGTGGATGATCCTTTCTAACCATTATTAAATACAAGTGTCGAATGGACAACACCTTGGATTGTGTCCAAATCTTCTTGTTCGAAAACATAGGTATTCCAACAGAGGATGAACACCTTCAGTAACCACTGACACAACCAGATCAAAGATCAACACACCAATTTTTTTATGTGGTAAAGTTCCTATGGGGAAACATCCACAACCCTAGCCAACGTGGCCACTTGGAGAAATTTATTAATGCAAACAAAAATATTTCAGAGAGATTTACAAGAGAGTTTCTCATAATCGATCATCTGCAAATGACCCTCCATGCTCTTCAAATAGAGATCATGGACCAATTGGGTGTTAAATCGCACATCAATGTAGTCATTAAGATCAAGGGAATATGAGTCGTCAGATCACTCTACGTCAGGAACATATCATGACCATCGGATTTCCTAACTACAAATGCATACTAAAGAAACACACTTTAAACTAACGATACATTAAACCAAGTTGATATCAACTAACTCCTAAGTGTCTAAATATCCTAACATCACCCCTTAAGAACAACTTCAGATAGGATTGAAGGATTTACAGAGGAAACACAATAGGAGAAGGAAGGAGGCATTAGAGCCTATCCCCACTTAATGACAACTTCTTGAAATCCTAACATAGATTGAAGTTTGGAAAACTTTGCTTCTGTAAGAGATTTTGTGAAAATGCGTGCAACTTGACCTTTTGTAGGGAAAAAGAGCACTTCAATAACTTGATCATGAATGAGCGTTTTGACGAAGTGCATGTGTAGCTCGATGTGTTTGTTGCATTGATGTTGAACTGGATCTTTGGCGAGCTTGATGGCACTTTGATTGTAACACCAGAGGGTGGTCGGATGTTGCTGCTAGAATCCAAACTCTGAAAGGATCTGTCAAAGTCACAAGGCTTCTTGATTGGCATTAATCGTTGCTCGGTACTCTGCTTCTATTGAAGAAAGAGCAATAGTTTGTTGTTTCTTAAAGGCCCAAGTGGCAGGTCCTGAACCAAGGATGAAAACATAACCTGCAGTAGACTTTCGATCATCAAGGTCGTCGTCTGAATCTGAATCAGTGAAACCAACCAATAAAGGAGTCCCCCCTGAGCTGTAATGTATCTTGAACTGAATTGTACTCCGAACATACTGAAGTATCCTTTTAGCTTCTTTACAATGGATTTCATGGGGTGTTCGCATCAGTGTTGCCAAAGCGTGGGAGCGAAGCAGGAGTGGGAGTGGGAAGCGGGAGCGTGGGAGCGCATTTTTCAAAAAATGGTTGGGAGCAAAGCGTCTCCGGAGCGTTTATATATATATATATATATATTCAAAATAAAACATGTAGAATGCCAAACTAGATGCAAAATTTATGAAACATGTATGTTTGTGATACTTCCAATATATGAAATGCCATCTAAGTTCCATATTATCCATCATTCCATGAATCTTACGTAGTACATTAATGAATAATCATTCA
>ML789544.1:232757-258657 GCA_009831015.1 Picea engelmannii
GATTTAACATCCATTTGATGGACCTACCATTTATGTGAGGCAACAAGGGAAAGAACAAGGTGAATGGAATTCATTTTGGCGACGGGGAAAAAGGTTTCATTATAGTCAATGCATTCAACTTGAGAGAACCCTTTGGAAACTAACCGGGCCTTATGTCTTTCAACACTTCCATCTGATGCATACTTAGTTTTGTACACCCATTTACATTTGACAATTTTTCTTCCTTTCAAAAGAGGTACAAGATGCCAAGTATCGTTTTCCATTAAAGAGAGATACTCTTCATTCATCGCGGTGTCCCAATTTGGATGACCTGGGTCCCTAGATCATGAGTCGTTAAAACTTAATCCAAAAGAGAAGAGGGTCGCTGGAACTATGAATGTGTTTGACGTTGATCTGAAGGATCACCGAAAAGATCACCAACTGCTTCTCGAGTTGAACGGACCCATCTCGGAAGTTGTGGTGCTGGTGCAAGTTCGTGTTCAATGGACTCCCCCCTTTCCTCTCGGTTTAGGAATGAAACCAGTCTTGGAAAAACAACCGTCTCAAAGCTAGTTCCCTCCGTGATTGAGGATGGATGGATATTCAGTCGACAAATCAGTTAGAGACCTAGTTGGAGAGAATCAATTGACGAATCTGGGAGCTTATCTATATCTCTAATCCCTAACTTTGGTTGTGGTATAGATTGCTTCAAGTATCTTCCGATAAGTCATCTGAATGAAGGTGAGCAGGAAGAGGTGGATTTTCATCCTCACCGTCGTCATCTAAAGAAGAAGAAACCAGAATAGGAACAGAAGATGGCACAAAAGCCGAAGATGGCTTACAGGTTGAAGAAGGAACAAATGACGAATTAGGCTGGCAGGCCAAGAGATTTTCATCAAATTTAACATCTCTTCTAATAATAATTTCATTAGAATGAGGTTGAAGAAGTCTGTAACCTTTGACATCTTCAGAATAGCCACCAAAAATACACTTCTCACTTTTAGGTTGTAAAGCTTTCATTTTCTCATCATGAATGTGAGCTCATGCTGCACTAACAAATACACAGAAGTGGCTTACATCTAGCTTAATTTTATTCCATGCTTCTTCCAGTGTTATATTTTTTAGATCCTTTGTGGGAGTGCAATTTACTATGTAATTTGCACAATTAATGGATTCCTCCAAATAATTAAGATTCAATCCCTTAGATTGGATCATACAATTAGCCATTTCTTTTAATGTGTGATTCTTTCTCTTAGCAATACCATTTTGTTGTGGTGTATATGGAACAATGTGTTGCATTTGGATGCCCTGTGTAGTGCAGTAACTAGTAAAATTGTTGTTCACATATTCGCCTCCATTATATGTTCTTAAACTTTGAAGTTGATGTCCAGATTGTTTTTCTATAAGAGCCTTGTAGGCCAAAAACCTGTCAAACACTTTGCTCTTAAGTTTTAAGAAGTAAACCAAAGTGCATCTGGAGAATTCATCAATGAAAGTTAAAAAATACTTGCACCCATAAAAAGGAGAAGAAATCGGACCACACAAGTCACTGTGAACAAGATGCAAAGGGGTCGAGGCATGCCAAGAGGCATGTTTGTCAAAACCAACACAAACACTATCTTTGCAAGAAACAAGAGGAAGACCAATCACCATCTGTTGATTACATAGTTGATGCAATGAGTGATAGTTTAGATGACCAAACCGCTTATGCCAAAGTTTTCTCAAGTCATCACTATGAGAAACAAAAACTAATGGAAAAGATGATTATCAAAAGTGTCAAACTTGTACAACCTGGTAATATCATCAAAAATTCCACTTGCAAGAACATGCTTGGGATCTTTTAAATACTTGATTACAACTTGGTGAGGTGAAAACTCTACAGTTTTAACTTCACCTGAATGAGTGATTTGATACACTGATAGAAGGTTACAGGAAAGACTTGGAACACATAATACATCATTGAAATGACCATTATCTACTTGAATTGTTCTAGGCCCTACAACACTAAGAGATCTATCATCACTAACAAATATTTTCTTGGTGTTACATTCATTAAGAGTAGAAAATATGGCTTTATCCTTAGCCATATGATAAGATTCTCCACAATCAATAAGCCACTCATAAGAAGAAGAAGTAGAAGTTGCATTGAAAGAGAAACTGGAAGTAAAGAGTGCATGTCCATGAGAAGAAGAAGAATAATAATCAATACTGATGTTCTTCTTCTTTGTCACAGCTTCTGAAGCCTCCATATTCTTAAAACATTTGGACTCCACATGACCATCTTTCCCACAAAAGTTGCAATGTCTGTCAGTCTTCTTATTTTTAGATTTTGCTCCTTTGTCACCATTAGGAGCAGAAGCTAGCCAAGAGGGTTTGGGACCCTTGTTTTGTTTGTTGTGGTGAGGATGTTGCTTCTTGGGATTCTTCGATTTATCTTTCTGCTGGGCCACTAAGGCTTTGTTGGAGGTACCTGCAGTGTTGATCACTCCAAGTTCCACAAGTTTATCTTGTTATCTAATCAAAGCATCAGAAAAAGACTCAAGAGTGGGATCTTTATAGGAACTCTCTAAAGCATCTCTAATGGCATAAAAGGTAGATATAAAGACAGAATATGCACTACCAAGCTTAGAAAGAATAATATAGATGTAAGGATCTTCCTTCAGATCTATTTTGCAGTCTATACATAAAAGTCTAAGTGTTTTGAACTTAGATAAATAATATTCAATGCAAGAAAAATCATTAGGACTTAGAGTCATTAACTTATTTTCTATCTGGTGGGCTCGAATAATATTGTGTTTACCAAACACAGCTTCAAGCTTAGTCCAAGCTGCATCGAGAGAATCAATTCCTTGAAGGTGAAACCTTAAATCAGGAGAGATGGACATTCTGATTATTCCATGTGCTTCGTCACTCTTATTAGCCCATTTGACTTTCTTTTCATCATCAATGGGTTCTAGTTCTTTTCCCAAGGTAATTCGGTACAATCTTTTACTTCTTAATACATGTTCCATATGGGATTTCCATGAGAAGTAGTTGATACTGGTAAGAAAAAGATCATTGGGAGATGTCATATTAAATATGCAGAAAAGGATGAAACTGATGGTCTAGATAGAAAGATCTCTAAAAAATAGGCTATTTAAATAAAAAACGACATTGAAAACGAACTTCGAATGTGAAAGTTATGCCCTTTTGAAAAAAGGCATAAACAATAACCAAAGAGCCACGTGGCAAGTAGAAGTTGATGCACGTGGTGATGCTCCTCTTTATCTAACTTTTCTTATAAGCTCACTTTTAAATAAGTTACTTTATGAAGTGACCCACTTTTATAGAATAAGCGGGAATCACTTTTACAATGAAGTTACTTTATAAACGAAAGTTGCATGCAAAACAAAATAACTTAAAATAAAATATTAAAGTTATTTAATAGTGATTCACTTTTATAATTAAGTGAAGTGCACTTTAAAATAATTACATGAAATTTTCAAAAAAAAGTAACAAAAAAGAGACTTGAACTCAAGACCTCTTTACTAAGTAAAGTAACTTTCAACTAAGTGAACTAGTGCAAAACACATTATAGTCTTAAGAAGGAGGATTGGAGATGTTGTTGTTGTTTTTGTGGAAGACGGTCTTCGAGTGCATATTCAATAAAAACTTATTTCCACGCATTCACACACAAAAACAATTTCACTTCTCAACAACAAAGGTTAGATCTCAGTTAGCTTACCGAGAAAATGCAAATTTTCCCTCTGTTTTTGATTTACCAAGATCACACAAAGAGCATACGTAGACAAGAAAACTCTTTCTGCTTTGGTTCTGATTTTCCAAGATAGCAGGGCAAAGACAATATTGAGATCGAAAAGAGTAGCAACCCAAAAATAAAAAATAAAACAGAAAACTGAAATATTATCTCTGTAAAAATTTAAAAAATGTGTATTCAAACTTTATACCTCCGGATCTGACTGAAATGGTCATATCTTGGGAAAATAGAAACCTTTTCGAGTGAAATGAAAAGTGTTTCTAGCTGAAAGAAGTGCTCCAAATGCAATGGAATAGTCCTCTCGGCTCAGAAATGTATGGAAACGACAGAAACAGAGATGCAGAAACACAGCTTCAAGATCTCGATCTACAATGGGGGCGGGTGTTCAAATGTGCTCTGATACTATGTTCGACAACACAGGTATTCCAATAGAGAACGAACACCTTCAGTAACCACTCACACAACCAAATCAAAGATCAACACACCGATATTTTTACGTAGTAAAACCCCTATGGGGAAACATCCACGACCCCAACCAATGTGGCCACTTGGAGCAATTTATTAATGCAAAAGAAAATATTACAAAGAGATTTACAAGAGATTTTCTCACAATCAATAATAGAAAAATGATCCTCCATGCTCTTTAAATAGAGATCATGGACCAATAAGGTGTTAAGCCACGAATCAATGTAGCCATTAAGATCGAGGAGAATATGAGCCATCAGATCACTCTATGTCGAGAACATATCGTAAGCGTCACATTTCCTAACTGCAAATGCATACTAATGCATACTAAATAAACACACTTTAATCTAACGACACATTAGACCAAGTTGATCTTAACTAACTCCTAAGCATCTAAATATCCTAACACTTCTATGAAGTCTCAAATCCCCAAATCACAAAACAAAAATCTCAATGCTTCAGGAAAATCCGAAAGGACATACTAGAATAGCTGCTAACATAGGGGTGGTCATGGATGTAGCTAGGATAGATATTTAGATTTTCAAGGACCCTCACAGGTTGGCACGAAAAAGGCTCCGATACCACTGAAATATCCCTGATCCAGCTGATCTGGATATCTACAATCTGATACTCTAGGGTTTTTTGGATGCGTTTGAGTTAATTGGTTAACATGCTTGGTGATTTTCGCATGTGTGTGTCATACAAATAATGTTTAAGCATTATATACGATGCATGTGAAATAAGGGACAAATACTATCTCACTAGTATGTATTATGGGAAAAAGCAGGAAATACAATGATATGCTGAAAGCAGAGAAATAATCTTCAGCTAGATCTCATGGATCATCACTGGAATACAAAGAAACTAATACAAAATACCTGTGAACAGAAGATGTGGATAGATCTGAACAAACACAAATAGATCGACAAAATGCAGTTCCAGAGACTCATGACAACCGCTGCAAATACTGGAAAACTCGCCCTGGTGGCTATACTCGACAGATTCTCCTGGAAACTATCCCAAACTAAGCGCCCTGGTCCCTAAGCTCCTCCTGGAAACTTTCGGACTAAATATCTGACCTCTGAAGCTCTGAATGTCATCCCCTCGGGGGTTGCACACCTCCTAGGATTTGTGAGTGTTCCCTAGTGATTCCACCGACGGAATCCAATGATATCAGTCTCGTAATGTGCGCCCTGGTCTCCTCTGTAGTGGGTCGAAAGGGTTTCCTTTGATATTATCCGAAAAGCCTCCTGGCACCCCAAACATCCCTCCTCAAGAGTTGCGCACTATCTGGTTGTCTGATGCGCCTTGGTAGATTCCACTGTCAGAATCTAATGACTGGTGGCTCAAAAGAAGTGCCCTGGATGATCCTAAACTGGGTCGGAAGGAATCTACAAGATAAACCCTGGTCTCATGCAACTACACAAAACCCTCTCTAACCCTTGCGCCCTCACTGACTGAGTTGTGCAATAACTGCAATAGATTTGAATGCTCTTGAACTGGCACGGTGAAATACCTGGATGGTATCTCCGATAGGCTAGCGTGTGCCTTCCAACACTGAAACCGATCTATGTGGTGGTTTCCTCCAGAAATCCATAAAACAACAAAGAGGTCGATTTCCTCCTCTAGAAACGGTCTCAACATCAAATCATAACATAATGAGGAATTAGGTCAAATTCCTCCTTTTATACCTTTCCCGATCTAATTCTCCGTTGACATCACTTAAGCTAGGTGCTTTTCCTCTGAAGGTGAGTGATTAATTAATTAAGTCTCCCCCTCAACACCTTTTTCTTCTATTTCTCTGTTGACTTTAGCTTAAGTGACTTTTCCTATGCTTTTTGGCTTAATTCATCATTTTGCCACTAATTCCCCTTATTTCTTCTCTTGTTCCTTGTTTGTGCCTGACTATAGTCTACGGAAACAAATAGACTACTAAGTCACTCCCTACTGGCCTACTCTTGGGAATGGGACATGATAGTCCCTACTTGGTGGAACAATTCCTTCCAAAAGTTGCTTGTAAACTTGGGATCCCTATCACTGACAATAATTGGGAAACCCATGGAGCATATAAATATTTTTTACGTAACTATCAACGATTTGACTGGATTTAGCTTTTGATGATATTCCAATGTAGTGAACCTATTTGGTTAATCAATCTACGATTACAAATATGCTATCCTTCCCCTCTAAGGTAGGGAGACCCATGATAAAGTCCATAGACACTTTCATCCATTTTTAATCTGGAATATGAAGGGGTTGAAGGAAGACCAAAGGTGTGACTAATTCAAACTTCTATCACTGATAATGTCACATTCAGCCACATATTTTTTAATATTATTCTTCATTCCTTGGATTGACAGATATTATAGTGCGTTTTGAAAAATCCAACATGACCTACAGTAAAGGAATCATGATTTTCTTTTAAGACTTGGATTTTGAATTGGGAGGTGTTGGGTAAATATATTCTTCCCTTATACCAGAGTATATCATTCTCCCAAGTAAATTTTGCGCTCAATGTATCATTTTTTTCTACTTCTTCAATTAACTTCCTAATTTCTAGACTTTTCACATACTCGGTTTGAACATTTGATATCCATTTGGGAATGACTATTGAAATTGAGTATAATGTGGCATCTCCTTCTTTTCTTGATAAGGTATCGACAACTTGGTTTCCCTTAGCCTTCTTATAGAGGATTTCAAAGTAAAGAACTTGGATTTTTCTTACCCATTTCTTTTCTTTTGATGATAAGTTCTTCTGGTTTAGAAAATATTTCAAGTTGTTATGGTCTATTTTCACCGAAAACTTGGCACTAGGTAGATATTGTTTCCATTTTACTGAGGCAAGAATGATTCCAAATTTTCCTTGTCATATATAGATTTTGCTTGGTCATTGGGGTTTAATATTCAAATTTCGAAGGCAATCGGGCGATGTTCTTGCATAGGCACAATGCCTATTCCTACTCTGAATGCATCAAACTCGAGAAAAAAAGGTTTTGCGAAGTCTAGGGAAGTCAAAAAAGGAGTGGAAGTCATTAATGTCTTCATTCTCTTAAAACAGGCTTCGGCTACATCATTCCATCTAAAGGCATCTTTTTTCAATTGTGCTATTAGTGGAGCAATAATCCTTGCATAGGTTTTTACAAATCTTATGTAATAACCTGTAAGACCTGAAAACCTTCATAATGATGTGATAATTTTAGGAGTAGGCCAGTTAGTAAATATCATAATATTCTTTGGGCCTACCTTGATTCCTTCTATGGATACAATGTGACCCAGAAATTCTATCTCTCTTCCGAAATTGCATTTGATTTGTTTGCATAGAACTTATGTTATTTTAATAGTTTCAACATCATCTATACATGTCTGAGGTACAGGCTCCAAATTTTGTTGTAAACTACTATATCATCAAAGAACAAAAGTACAAACTTCTGCAAGTATGGACAAAATAAGGTGTTCATCATTGCTTAGAAAGTAATCGAGGCATTGGATAGTCCAAAAGGCATGACATGAAATTCGTATAGGCCTTCATGGGTATAGAAAGTGGTCCTATTCCCGTATTCTTATCTAGTAATAGCCTCATTTCATATCAAGCTTGGAGAAATATTTAGAACAATGAAGCTCGTCCAATAGTTTGTCCAGAAATGGAATGTGAAACTTATCCTTAATAGTAATTTTGTTTAATGCTCTATTGTCGATACAGAGTCTGTAGGAACCATCCTTCTTTCTTATGAGTATGATTAGAGTTGAATATGGACTCTTGCTTCTGGTTATAACACCACAATCCAATAATTCTTAAACCAAGCGCTCAATTTCCATTTTGTGTCTGAGTACCTATAAGATTTTCTTCTAACTGGGGCTAATCCAAGGATCAGTTCTATTATATGATCTCTTGGTCATTCTATGGGAAGACTACGAGGCAGGTCTAGAATGGTACTATATTTCCCAAGAATCTTATCTAGTCCTTTTGGATCATCTATTTCATTAGACACTCCCTCCATTGAATAACAATGTAAGAGATAAGTTTGGGCTCCTTTCTTAATCATTTACTCCATTTTGTTGAACGAGACTATTTTGGGTGATGAGGGGGGGGGTGGCTCTTGAAAATATTAGGAATTGTTTTTATAAATTTAACCCCACCATAACAATCGTGGCCAACCACTGCGCTCTTAACACTACGTCTACTCCTTTGATTTCCATGGCATATATAGGAGACTTTAATTGGTAATCATTAATAGAAAATTCTACCTTATGACATTTCCCATTGCACAAAGTAGTTTTGTTCCTTGGTATTGCAACTTGAAAGTCAGAGGTAGGGTACACGAACATATTTAATTGTTTTGCAAATCTATTATCAATGAAATTATGAAAACTTCCAGTATCTATAAGTATCGTTACTCTTGTCTTCTTAATGTAACCAAAAACCTTAAAGAGTATGGGGTTGAAAAATAACCCATTATCATGGCAGCAAAGAGTGTTGGGATGGTACTTTAATTTCTAGATTTTCCAAGGTTTTTCAATTCTTCATTCGTATCTTCTGATTCTATGTCAGATTGAGATAAATCACCTGCTTTTTCCTCTATGTTGTTATCGCTACTATGTACTTCGTAGAGGTAGAATTTTTTTTCCTTGCATTTATGGCCTGGACTCCAATTAAATGCATGACATGTAAAACACTCATTTTTGTCATTCTTTATGTCAGATGGAAAAATCCTTTTATTAGGGGAATATACTTTGAGCTTGGGTTTTTGGAATTGAACCAAGGAGGTCACTGATAAGACATCAATTTTTCTTCAATAATTTTGGCTTTTAGTCGCACTTGCTATACATCCTTGATATCTATCAATTTGAGTTCATTTCTTATGTTTGCTTTCAATCCTGATGTGATGATTTGTAGGAGATGATCATTTAAAAAGTCATGCACACGAGTAGCCAACACATGTAAGTCATTGAAAAATTCATCCACTGAACCAGACTATTGCAATCAAGTGAGTTTGGAGAAGACTTCCTTTCATTTGATATCCTGAATTATTTTGAAAAAATATTTTTTGAATGTATCCTAGACTCTTGTTAATGATTGTGATTTTGAGTGCCACTGTAGGAACCAATCACACACAAATTTCTCCAAGTGCAACAACACGAATTAATTCTCTCTTCACCATCATACATCTGATGGAACTCAAAATAGTGTTTGAGTCTATTTATCCATCTTGTGCTCTCTCTATCATCCTCTCTGTCAAATCTTGGTATGTAAATTTTTAGCTTGTTTGTGACTCCGTTAAGGAACGCCATATGGATGAAAGTTTGGCAACGGAAAAAAAGAGCAGGAGTTCAGCCTACTTGCTCCCTTATCCCCGCATTTCATTGCTTCAACTTGGCTCTTGAGCTCGACATAGTTCTCATCCCACACCTTTAATCCAATTTCCACATCCCCAAGTATTTTTGGGATATCATCCAAATCATCGATTTTTTTGAAAAGTTTATCTATAACATTGAGTTCCCCAAAGACCTCATTCACCAAGTCTCTTAATCCTTTTATCCCATCACTTAAATCTATGTTAGACAATGTATTTCCTGTGTTAGATGATGTATTATTACCTGTGGAACTCGAGGCCTTCTTTGAAGTTTTTGAGTTCCTCATAGTTCTTTCCCAAAAAAGGCATGCCAACCATATGTGATTAGCACGATCTATAGGGCTAGTTGTATAACTTCAGGCGCAAAATGGTGGATAAGTTTTTAATATGTCAAGCTCGACCAGTCACCCGAAATTGTATAATGAAGGCTCAAACCCTTTGAACTCAAATTCTTGACCTCAAATATGAGGAAGACTCTTATGATAATGATAGTCCAACAACCCATGCAAGAAAACAACCAATTCCCTCTTGTTCTTGCACGAGAAGTGTCAAGAGGGCCACCCTTAACTTCTCCATCCATACACAGGGAATGCACACCCAGTCCCACACCAGGAATCAACTAGAACAAATAAAAAATAAAATGGGACTCCCAGAATCGAAGTGGAAACCTAGATTTGAGGTAGGTGGAACTATGGGCAACCTTAGCAAGAGGCGAGATGTGTACATAATGAAGCTAATGATGCGTGACTATAAAGTGGATTGGGTAACGATGGTATGATCACCAAGACGACCTCATGCACAGGCCTCACGCATAGATTCCATGCATAGGCTTCACACGCAAGTTTTATGCACAACTTCATGATCGTGAATGGTCACAGAGACTGCATGCACAAGCTTCATGCAGTTTGAACAAATTCACAAACAGGTGCATAGCGAGAGAGCAGATCCGATACCAATTGGAGGAAACCAGGGAAAGTATATAATAAATATATATTTTATTAATATTTCTAAGTCAGAGTTACAATGATGAAATGGCCAACATTTATACAAGCAAATAGTAAAGAGACATGACTCTTCACCAGTTGATTTTTTACACATTATTTGATTAACTATTTGCAACTAATTGTTAACTAATTTTTGGGTTATTACAATCATCTTCTTCTATGTCCACCTCAGTATAAAAATTCTCTTTCACTTCATCTAATCTCAAATTCCACTGGCTCCCCTCCTCTTTCCTCTATGACTTTGCATGGGCATGCTTTGTTGTAGACTTCTTTACCTCTTCTCCTTTCTTCTCCTCTGTGTTTTGTTGTTCTTGTGATAACATTCTCTTAGCTTGAAATTGTTGGGTATGTGTTATATTCTTTGCAAAATTGATCTGATGTATTGTACACTAATATGGGAGGAAAGGGGGTCTAGGGGATGCTTTTCAGCCCCCATCCAAGAGGGTTGTGGGGGTTCAGGGGCAGGAGCCCCCAAGAAAAAAAATTGATCCATTTTTTGCAGTTTTGTTTTCCTGTTTTTGGTAGTTTTTCGGCACATGGTTTTTACCAATGGTTTTCTAATTTTGGTTAAGGAATTAGGGTTGTTGACTATTTCAAGTTAATGGATTAGGGGTTTGGATCAATGTTGCACATATTGCGATATTAACGAATTTATCACGATAATATCGCCAAACTGACCCTTGATGATAATATCAAGGCAATTAATCGCGATAATTACTATATATTGAAATTATCAGGATAATTTTCGATATTATCGCGGGTCGTTGGAAATTATTTCCCTTCTAAATATCCTAGCGCTTTTTGGGTTATTAAATCCAATTTTGGGGTTTATTTGTTCATTTTGCAAACGTTGGATAGGGGGTTTGAGCTCTAATGGTATTGTAACCATTTTCCATCAAGCAAACAAAAGGAAATCCACAGATTTCGTTGCCATCAAGTAATCATCTGTGGAGTGGGGATCTACTCCAATCTACCATATCCATTCAACCAGATATGTAAACAAAATTATGCCCTCATTTTCTTTGTTTTTCTAGATTTAGTATAGGGTTTGCAATGTCCATTAGATATACCTAGTTTTTCCCTTTTTTAATGGAGGATTTGACACTTATGTAGCTATGGTAGTTGAATTGTAGCATTTTTGAAGTTTTTTTGTGGATTTAGATTCTAAATTTCCCCCATTTGTTTTGTCCCCTAGGTTTACAAATTTAACCAGTGATCCACACATTTCAAAATGCCAAAGCCATTGGACCTGTTACTGCCCAAACTAGCAACCCTACAAGGTCTTAGACTGTTATGGAAGAAACACAAGGGATAGGTGTCCAATGTCACCACAAAACCTATCCTCTCCCTGTTCAAGCCCAACTCCCACTCTCAAAAGGCTTTGGGAGGCTTCCCTATAGCACAACATAATCACCTTACCCAACCAATTAGTAGATCAGTGCTTTAAATAACGGGATATGGTGTAAGGTGTAGGAGTTAATTATTTTAATGCTTGCTAAAATAAATCTACTGTAGAAAATAGAATGACCAAACAGCAAGCTAATCTTACCCTTTACTCTAAAAGAAATGATAAAAATGAAGTACAAGAGAGGGGAAATGATCTTACCACTTTCTGGATGACTTGCAATGTAAGTACCTTGAATAGAGTGGATGGAAATGAATGATTTCCTTGCTTTTCTATTACTTCAGACCTGCAAAATACAATAAAACGCAGAAAACAACAAGGAAAATGGTCTTTGAGGCCTCCCACAAGTGCAAAAATGCTCTAGATCACTAGATTTGTGGGTGAGAAGGGTAGGGAAGCAAGATGCAAGTGTTTACTAAGCCCAAGAGCCTTCAAATCTGTTGTAAGTTTAATTTCCAGCAAGCTGAAAATTATTTTGCAGAAATGGGGTTCAAATCCCCCTAGGGTCAAAACCCAAAATTTACTACAACCAAAGATTTCAACTGTTGGGCTGTAGTTATGTTCTATTATGACCAGAAATAAAGATATACTAAGAAAATCAGATCTGGAATTTAAAATAAAAAGATTTAGGAAAGTAAAACTTACAAAATATACCCTTTAATTGTGCTAACCAAGTGTAGATCTGAATGTTTTATTGGCTGTTATAGTGCAGATCTGCACACTTTTTCTCACACAATCCCTTGTACTAGATGTTAAATAAAGCATAAAACTCAAGGGGATATTTATCTTTGGGCAGGTAAAATCCCACAAGGCAAAAAACCCCAAGATCTACTAGCTTGATGAAGATAAAATTGAAATACAAAGCTAGGATATGATTTTTTTGTATTTTGTAATAAAAAGGTGATTTAAAATATTTAATTAAAATGGTTGAAGAAGTTGAGAGATTTTCTTACCTTTAATTCTTACCTGATGATGTCTCTGATTTATGCAATTATGGCCCCGTGAACTCAAGATTGGTCGGATATATTTCTAGATGATTGGGTTTGGAGTGGAAGCACTATCGCCCCCACTGCTATAAATTTACTGATAGATGGGTTATTCCTTGGATCTTGCTAGGAGAGCTCATCTACAGGATGGTCTCCAAGATAACAATCAACTTGGGTCGAAGAGATAATAGACCACTTGGTTGAAGCTACTCTCAAAGGAATTGGTCCAACAACTTGGGTGTATTACCCTTGGATCCCACAAAAAGAGTAAGGAGACAAACGCCTCTCTTCCATGTGACTATGTAGTCCCTCAATAGATTGATTGATTATCTTCCACAAGTCTCCTATAGAACCCATGTCAAAGCACAATTACAAATATCCAAAACCAAGAAGACCAAACATTACAACATGATAATCCATAGTGACACAATAGAATTGAGTTCTGTAAAATGGCATTATGATCTCACAAAGTTTTAACAACAAAAAAAAATGAGGAGTAGCCAGCCTTATATAGCAAAATTTGCAACGGCTAGTTTCTAACTCCCTCATTAAAAATAATATTCTTGGTTTGCACATTCACAATTGGTTGGAGGCTAAACCATATGATATATTTTTTTATTACATCCACCAATGGTCAAAATGGGATAAATCCATTTAAAATTTGTTTGACCAATTTATTTATTCATATAAGTGATGGAGGAAATAAATTTGGGGACATTTTCCTTTGAAAAATGAGCAATAACGATCATAATTTGTCCACATTGACTATTCTTCCTTCCAATAGCTAGTTTGACTTGTCAAATCAATTAATGAGTAGTTGCAATTTGTCCCAAAGAGGATGATTTGATCATTTGGTGGTTAAATTAACTACTTTGCTTGGAAATAGAGCATCTTTGAATAAAATTAATTATTTTGCATGTGGAGAGAGCATCTTTGACCTTCCAAAAATTATTCCAAGGTGAAAAGACCCCAAATGTTCCACTTCATGACTATTTGACCTTGTGGAATGTGCCAAACGATTTTGTAGAAGAGGTAGGGTGATTTTCCTTTTGGGAGAGTGTTAGCACAAATTTCCACCCTCTAATTGAGCTGATATAACTTGTTATTACAGAGATGAAAACTTGGCTAATTCAAGGAGAAAAGCCCCAAATTGTCACAAGATAGACCCCTCTTCGTTTAGGCTAGTGCTTGTTAGCCTCAGGGAGGAGTCCCTAGGTACCCTGGGTATCTTGTTGTTTTCTTTTAAGACTGATTTTCTGCATGTAAACCCAAAAAACAACAAGTTGTTTATCTTGCACAGTGTGTTAAAACTGTCCAAAACGATGGGGAAAATATAGTTTTTCACTTGGAGGGATCCTGCAGGGTTAGCACAATGAATATAGAATAGAAATAGAACAAAAAACTACTCAAAAGGTCAATAAAATCACACTGAATAGTTAAGGAGAATGACAAATCATATTGCAAAATTCACAAAACACCAACAATAAAACAAGGTTAGAACACAAAAACTCGATTTCTTTATTTTTAGGCTTGCAAGAGGGTTGGTTGTGCCACAATTGGCAAGTCCACAACCGGTACAATGATCACTTTGCTCAAAGAAGAGTCACTAGACTAAGAGAGAGAGAGAGAGAGAAACGAGAAAGAAACACTATGCTAGTTGTTGCAATATCTGACCAATAACCAATGAAGACCATCCAATATATAGGAGAGGAGTGAAGAAAATAGAAGTTAATGCGCATGAGGGAATAAGTGTGAGTGAATAATGCGCATGGGTGAGTTATGAGTGAGAGTGTATGTGTATGGGTGTTAAATAATGGCTAAGATGCATGGAGGATAATTTTAGCTTCCAACGCATGTTAGATTGCTAAATTTGTCCAAGGGATGAGGGAGTTATGAGTTAAAGGGAAATTCGCCCTGTTTTTTAGGGATTTCCTAAAATTTAGGAATGTTGCTTTAAAAAGCAATTTAGGGAGAACATTTAGAAACTGATTGCATGGAAAGTGAGAGGAATAGTGTGAGAAAAATTAGCCTTGAGTGGCTAAACTTTCTCCAGAAAAATGCCACCTCACCCATGTGCCACCTCTTTAGCTTAATTAATTCTCATTTAATGCATAATCCTTGGAAAATGCGCCCTTGGTTCATGATGCCATGTAGATGCTACATTGTCTTGATACTCTGCCACATGCCAAAATATGAGCTTGCCACTTGTCACTGCTAGAGATGGAGATGACTGCTAAAAATAGAAATTTCCAAAAATAGTCATTCGGTCCCAAAAATTTGAAACTTGTCGAAACTGACCCAAACTCTCCATAAATGCTCGAAATGACTAGGAGACACCATCATGTGTCTACTGCTAAAAATAAAAAGTCCTCGCATGTCCATGATATTATACTCATTGGATTCGATTTTTTGCAAGGAATCAAAATCCGCAATCAGAATTGACATGCGAGCCTTGGTGCTCAACCTGCTAAAAATAGAAATTTGTGCCAAATCATCCATAAAAATGTCCAAAAGCCTCAAAATGTCTCAAGAATCGATAATGCGTGATTAGAATCTGAATTTGGGGCCTGGAGCCTATTATCGCACAGTTTGTACTTGGAAGTAAAGGAAAGGTAAAAGAAGGCAAACTGACATAACTGGAAACTATCCTATCACTGTCAACTCAATAGGATATCTCTTTCTATTTAGGGTGGTAGGCCCAAAGGAGACATCCCCAGTGACTTGGGGTTTTGAGAAGGCAAAAGGATTTTAGGTCAAGTAAAGGTTTCCCTCTCACAAGTCATCAACGATCAGAAATTCCGGCTAAATAGCCAATAAAGATAATAAGAACCAAAAGTGTACCTGCCCAAAACAAAACAACATGAAAACTATATGTGCAAGGTCACTTGCTAGTTAGTACTTCATATAATCAGGGACTTTCTCGATATAAGCAATTGACTAATATATTGATGAAGTAAACCAAGAAGTATAAATGGCAATAATCACAACACGATACTTCAACAATAAATGCTTCAAAATGAGCAAGAATAACTAATTATCAATATCATAACACCAACATTCATTAGAAGCAAGCATGCATTAATCCTTTCAATTGCTTTAGAGGCATCAAGTGCTGCAAAATATGATTATAACTTGAAAGAATAATAGCAGCAGTAGGGTTAGTAAGTTAATCTAAACTAGGGTTAGAAAGGTGTTAGTAGTTGCTCAAAGATTTGGATGTTTGTAGATTGTGATCAAAATACTCAAGCAAGAGGTCTTAGACTAGTGCATTCATAGGGAAAATGGAGTCAATAAGTAGCAGCAAGAGGTCTTAGACTAGTGCATTCATAGGGCAAATGGAGTCAATAAGTAGCAGCAAGAGTTGAAGGAACAAGATGATAATAGTAGGGCTAAAGACAAGAGAATTTGATGGTGAAGTGTTAGTAAGCCTAGGCTTCAACCATCAAACCCTAGGGGAAAACGGCTTACTAAGGTGTAGGCAACCCTAGGCCTTAACACATTTTCATCCTTCTTTAGCTCAATAACAAAGTAAAATCGACTAAGGTAAAGAGCAAATGATAGGGTGTTGCAATGGCAAGGCCTTAGCAATGTCTTCAAAAGATAAAATGGCTCCTTGGCATAATCTAGTAGGGAATTAAAATAAGGACACCAACATGTGCTTATTTCCTAGGGTTTATTCAGCAAATTTCATTAACAAAATGCAAGTAAAATACTATAACCATTCAAGTAAGGCAAGGATTGCAGAAATTCACTTACATTTACCAAGCATTCATCAAGCCCAACCCTAGTTATAAACCTTCCATCAAGAAAATGCCAAAAATCACCAAAAATAAGCCTCCTTCAACAAGTGTGTAATGTCCCCACTTTGGGACATCATTACATTACAGAGGGTTATGATGACCAAAGTAGCCAGATGGAGGTTGTAGCGAGTACAGAGATTATTGAGAGGTATTTTGGGGTTCGGCTTGCATTGCTCATCCCATTTCATCATTATGATCCATTCCGCATAGGTTGGCTTTGGTTCCGTTGCATTTCGACGATTTCCATGATTTTGAGTATTTTGGGCTATAAGTTAATTAAATTCACTGAAGAGGTCATTTTGGGCACAATACTTGGAGGAACCTCTCAGTGTAATAGCTCATTGGAATCGAGAGGAATAGGACCACAGGATAGGATGATGAGAAGTGACTTTTAGTGGCCAGGGAAGCCACTAGGAGAGATAAGGTGCTTTTCAGAGGTAAATAAGTTAATTAAAGTGATTTTATTAATTAATTAATAATTAAAAAAGAAAGTCACTTTGGAGAGACAAGGGGACGCAGGAACTATAAACAAGAGGCAAGGGCCTCTATTCATCCATTCATGTATGATTATCATTTTGATATCTGGCTTCTAGCTAGAGAGCCCATACCTTGGGGGTTTTGAGGGTTTTGACTTAACAAACCCTAGAGGATGATTCGATGGTGAAAGATTCCACCTAGCTTGTCCCAAGCTTGGTCTCAGGGATGCAATACTCCCCCACACCATTCTAGTTCAGATCTACTCAATGCAGGAGGGTTCTACACCAGCCACAGGCACAGGAACAGAGGGAGGGCGCACCATTGGGGGTTTCCAGCAAGGGGAGCACACCATCCATTGAGGGAAGTTCATTGCAGATGATTGGCAGGGCTTCTGGAGATTCTAGCACCTGGGTTTTCATTACAGGGTCTTGGACATCAAATCTAGTCCATTCAGGAGGAGTTTTATGTGCCATTTGATTTATTAGATGCATGGGACGAATTGGAGGAGAGGAGCAAACTTCAAAAAGTGGTTTCAGTCATTTGCTAGCCCAGATCTTCATTATTTTGCTTGGGACTTCATCAGTGAGGTAATCAGGCCCCGATCTATCATTCTAGTGGTTTTGTGGCGTATTTGGAGGCATCTAGGAGGGAGGCCGAATTATCTAGGGTTTTAGGCATCCAGGGGGGCGCACCATTCCTTGGAGGGAAGTTAGATCTATGGGTTTCAGAGGGATTTTGAGGATTTTAGCACTTGGGTTGTTCTTGCATTTACCCGATCTATTATTTGGCATATTTACCGGAGGGTTTGGACATCTTTGGCAGTAGGGCCGAATTGTTGAGGCTATTCAATGTTCCAGCAGGGCATGGCGTCTTCCAGCTTGGGGGTTTGGCACTTCATACGGCCCAGATCTCACTCTTGTATTGGTCTTCATTGTTATTCAGCCTTTGGAGGCTTACATTGTCTTAGTAGAGCATTTTGTAGTAGCTCTTATTTTGTTTATTGGATCCATCTGTTGATAATTCCAGATCTGCATCATTCTTGTATTCAGGGGCTTCTTCTATTTATGAATAATATCAGATCTGAGGTATTTTGGATTGTCTATCATATTGTTGATCTTGCATATGGTTGAGGTATGTTCCATTACTGTATGTTCTTGTTTATTGCTGCAAACACACATTAAATCATTAGTATAACCTTAAGCGCAACCTAAAGGATCACAGTAAGCAAAGTGTTTGACGAAATGCCACAACCAGTAAAAGTTTAAAATCCATGCAAGACATGATGTTCCTGGCATATTGGCTTGGGAACATTACAAAGTGTGCCACAATTTCAGCCAAAAACCCTAATGAGGGCCGCAAATTTCAGACCTCACACAAGTGTGAGTGAAAGATGATGAATAAAAGAGAGTTTTAGCTCTCTTACTTATACCATACCAATGACCTTAATTAAATTTTAGGTCACAAAAGGCCGACAAGGCCAAAAATACATAACAATATTGTTTTTACATTAAATGTCAAAATCAAACCCTAAATCAAGCAAAGATGAAGACATCATGCCCTTTTAGGGTGACGTTAGCCCCTTTTAGGGCAACGTTGGCCTCCTGGGGAAAAACGTTAGGCCTTCTTGGGCCTCAAGAACATGCCACGCGTGCCACAACTGCCTCCCAAAACCTCCACAAGCACTGAATGACATCATGAGTGTCCTGGGTGACGTCATGGGCCTTCCAAGGCCAACGTCCTGGTGGAAAGGGCACAACCCCCCTCGGTACAAGCCTGCTAAGCTGCCTCTGGTGGAACGTCCTCCTCTTCTCCGGTGGAAACCCTCTGATTTGTCTCTGCCCCCTGCTGGGGTCTCAGCATCCATCTGGTGGGCTTTCATCCCCATGGAGGTCCGAACTAATCATCTCCCCATGTGTACCTGTCCATAAGGGTACCTGTCCATCGGGTATGGTCCTGCATATCAACAGATACGCCCTCCATGGGCTCATAAGTCACAGGGATCATAGCAATGTCAATTACATCTAATCATCAATTTTATTAAACATGTGCATAAACCCCTTTCACCTGGACAAGTGCTCAAAGACGTTATACTAATCTACAAGCCAAGTTTGGAGGAAGTGACAAGGCATCCTATTGGTCTAATGCTCACTGGATGTGGGGTGTTTTCGGGAGAGATCAAATCCAAGCCATGTGAGTGGATGAAGTGGATAAGGGATGCCTGGGCAAGGGGTGCAGTGATAGCAGGGAAATGCATGGCTTACCTGTGGGTGCCTCTGTAGAGGGTGAGTTGCACCTGTCATGGATGCAAATTTTTCCAAGCCCATCATGCCTTTTATCTTCATTCTTATTGATTTTTCTTTCAAGAAGCACTGCCCTGACGTGGTGACCAGTGGTGGCAATGTTACCCACGAGCATTTCACGGAAATGAGAAGGTTGGCTCGTGATGAGACCCCCTTTCTCTTGGCTATGCCACCAAGAGCCACTACCCTGGCGTGGTGACCAGCTGCTGGTAGTGTCATACAGCTACATGCCCACAGACCTAATAGGTTGGCTCATGATGAGACCCCCTATCCTCTAACTAGGTCTTATTTTATTACTTTTATGGGTCCCTCTGTTTCTTGCTGAGAAGTCTTTTACTGCTTTCTTGGGGATCCCTGGGCGAAGCATCTCGAGGTTTCATTTTTAGGCTTCTATCTTTTGCCAGCTGCTTTTACCCTCTGGGCCTTTATCCCCTTCTTCCCACAAGGTAAGGTACAACCCTTAAATATTTGGCCAACCCAATGCCCAGACCAGTGTAATGGGATGGATGAGCGGGAGAGAGATGGAAAGTGGTAAGTATGGTGGGCGCGGACGATGGCTTCTCATGAATCCCCCAGTGGCAACTCAAAACCTATGGGCACAAGCTTACTAGGGCATCCTGTCATTCCCCCCAGATATGGTCAAGTGGATAGGTATAAGATCTAAGCACCCGTTAGAAACAAAAAGAACTGAATGCACATATTTAAAGGTTTTGAGGATCAGAGTGACACATACCATGATACCCGGACTCATTACCTCATGGAGCAAGATCCATTTCTGCTACAGGACCAGGCCGAGGTGATGGATGTTGTTGTTGCTGACAAAGTGGAGGCACTGAAGAAAAGAAAAGATGGGCCCTCCAGGGCCATGCTCAAGTCGATCTGGCTCTCGATACTCCATGTCTAGGACCTGTGGGCCTCGAGACATAATCTCCTTAGTTATCCCTAAACTGGGGGATAACAGAGCCAAACCTGCTAAAAATAGAAAATTCCTACATGTTACCCAGAAAAGTGCCATCAAGCATAGAATCATGCAAGGAACATCCTTGTATGCTCATAACTTCTCCAAGCTGTCAAGAGACCCACTCAAACCCTGTCTCCTAAAAAGTAGCAACACCTGTTGTATGTAGACATCTCTCTCAAATGCATAAGAAACCAAGCTAACTCTAATTCTAAACCAACCAACCATGTACCAGTCATATACCTGTCTCTGATGGGAACCAACTTCTTGCTCAACACAAGTGCTAAATTCTGGGAAAATCTTAGAATGCCAGCCAAAATAGTGCATGTTGGATTAACCCGCAAGATTTTCAAGGGTGAAAATCTAGGGGTTAACAGAGAGTTATCTCCTTCAATATTACATCAACCAAAATTCTGAGATATGGTTTTACTCGTGATTTTTTTTCTACTAATTTTGAACCCATGTATTTTTTCCTCCAAGGTGTATCTGCATGAAAAGATGTGCAATGTTGAAAACGCCCTTAATACTTAGCAATCACAATTTTGCGACATGGATTTTGCTTGGGATCTTCTTCTAGTCATTTTGAACCCATGTTCTATTTTTTCCTTGGGGACCTCTGCATGAAAAGACGTACATTGATGAAAATTTTGTGAGACTTCCATGTTGAGAACAAAATGATAGTGCACCATGGTCAAGGGATGCCTACAAACTCAATACAAAATAACCATGTGGGAAGACATAGGTGTGCATGACATGGACCGAACTAGCCCCACAAACTGCAATCACCCTTACATAAGACATGTGGCTCCACTCAATCATGTGTCCCAATAGATCCATGCCACAACCTCCAACCCTATTCAGGACGAGAGATGGTGAGACGGGGACATAAGGGGACTAATCATGATTGAACCAAGTCTGGGAGTCCACTACATAATCATCCACTATGGTGTACATGGATTTAGCTTGCATCCTTGGGCTTACAATGGTGTAGCCAAAATGAAAACTCTAGGGTAACTCCTGGAGAGGTAACAACAGGCTCCAATTGTGGACACGTGCTCTTCCTGAGAGGATGTGAGAACCCCAGAATCTCAACATGTAGACCTGAAATAGTCTCAAAGCAAAGCATCAAATGATAGGAGAGGGAATAGGACATGAAGTCTCATCCCTTCCTAGAAAGCAAAAATAAAAAAAATACTTCTAATCTATGAAATGGAAATGCTAAACTAATGCTTATGATATAGAGATTATTCATCCTCCCTACTCTAATCAAGGAAAAAGAACATGCTAAGTAAAATCATATAACCAATGCAACCAATAGATAAACTCATCATTACCTTGGGTTTTACCTTTGTGTTTGGTTGCTAAGTAGAAGAGTGATATGTCAAACCTGTAGCAAGCATATGTTGGTAACTCTTTCATGACTCGGAAAGATCCTGCAATGGGACCGGGATCATCATGCAAAAGAGTTCAAACAGAATACCATGCATCCCTTGTACCATTGCATGCTTCTTCAATCCACAACTCAATAGGGTTGATGTACTTATTGTTCTCATTGCTACCATTGAACCAACATCAATGCTACTCATCACGTTATCAAGTGGGTAAGGCTTGGATGGTGACACCAGTTGGAACCTGTATGAAAACCATTGCTCTTCCTGGATGTATCTAATCACATACCCACCCATGATGAGATAATAAATAAAAACTGAAAATAAATGGAAACTCACACCTTATGGTTGATTGTTGTGGCATGAAAGGATGAAAACTCATGAAGTATGTTTGATGTTGGCAGTGTTGCTGCCAATGTCAAATCCTTCCTGTCGAATGGATCTTGATACACCTAAGAACTATAGATTAAGGATGTCCATGGTTGGAGAGTCTCTGTTAAATATTGAATGTGAAAACTCCCATTCTACGTTTGTAAAGCTACATGTTCCTGTAATATGGCCACACTTGGTTGATATGGCCAAAACTATGCAATCTCACGCTAATCATTTTTCGTATCATAGATGGGATCATTGTCAAAATGATAGTAGCTTACATCCCATTTACATCTGTCAACCTGAAGGAATGCATCAATACTTTCAATTTCTATGCAATCATGCCCCCTTTTTGGTGCAGAGTTGCCCACCAAGTTGTCCCCTTCTAAATCACTACAAGATGTATCATGAGAATCGGATGATCGAAAAGGAACATAGGCTATTGAATCTATACTTTCATTTGGAGGTGGGAGGGTGGGTTCCTGAATATCAATGTCATCAATGCTTTCTTCATCCATGTGATCTTCAGTTGTATCTTGATTTTCAATGGAGAGATGAGAAGATTCTTCATCAGTGCTCCCTACTATGGTGTTTTCCTCCTCTTTATCCATGTGACCAGTAGGGGCCTCTTTCATATCAGCCACACCTCTGTCATCCTGAATAGGACATGGCTCGTCACCACGGATTTCCAGTCAGGGTAACACATTAAGATTTTTCATAGGGTCTTCCTCAATACTTTTGAGGTAAAGTTGCCATTCCTTGTCCTCACATGGTTTTGGATGTGACTTAGTCATATTTTCTTCAATGATCTCTTTATCCTCAATATGGAGAGAAATTGTCTTTAGACACCCTTCTTCTACAAGATCTTTTTTATCACTTGTCTCATCCATTCCCTCGAGACTTTTCAAATAGACCTCCCATTCATCGTCCTTTTTTGAACTTGAGTGATCATACTATAGCAGCTCATGGGAGGGATGTAAAATTTGAGCATGTTCCTAGATACAATTTTCAATCCTTTGCATATGAGGCTCAACATACTGTTCATGGGTATATTCCACCAAAAATTTAAATGCATCCATTTTCTCTTTTATCTCTGGAACGATATCATCAAAAGGATCCTCACCATATTCTATAACCAAGTCATTAAGCTTTTCTAGCATTTTGTTAAGAACCAAATATCAAAATAGCATAAAAAAGCTCAGAATAAGTACTCAATGCCTTGACAAAGAGAGAATTCCAGATAATAAGCCTCTTCAAGGGTGCAACCTCCTTATACACCACATAAATTTACAAATACAAGATGATTCCAACTGAAAAGGTCTCCTTGGTATATATAGGAGACTAGGAGTTACAATTACAACTAATGGACCCAAGCCGACATAAATAAAATAACAATAATAATGTAATATGCCCCAATTAAGGGGTAATGTGCCAATATTTAGGGCTTAACAAGCCCCTCCCCTTCAAACAAGTGTTGTCCGGAATGCTTGAGTAATTTTGGATGCTTTTGTATAAAAGACTCATCTTCCGAAATGGAATCTTCAGTAGATAGTTTCTTCCACTTAATGAGATACTTTAAAATGGATCTATTCCTCAGCTGGCGAATTCTTGTGTTAGTGATAGCTTCAGGCTCCCATATGATTTCTCCTTCCTCGTCAAGTTCTGGCAATACAGTTTGAACTGGGATCTTGTCACCTATAACCTTCTTTAAGCATGAAACATGGAAAACTAGGAGTACTTGCAAAGATGCAGGCAACTCCAATTTGTATGCCATAGTACCAATCTTTTGCAACACCTTATAAGGGCCATAGTACTTTGGTGATAATTTATTATCCTTCTTAGCTTGCTTGAGGTACATCTGTTTGTATGGTTGTAGTCTTAAAAATACTCAATCCCCTACTTCAAAACTTCTTTCACTACGATGTTGATCTTCTTGTTGTTTCATGTGATTCTATGCCATGGTCAGGTTGTCCTTTAAGAGTTGGAGAACTTGTTGTTGATGCTCAATGTGATCTTCCATTGCTTGAAACTTAGATTTTTCTTTTAAAGAAGTGATGGACGGTGAGTGATATCGATAGAGCGCCATAAATGGTGTCATTTTTGTTGCAGTATGAAAGGAAGTGTTATACCACCATTATGCCAAGGGTAAGAACTTGAACCATTGTGTTTGTTTATCAAGACAAATTAACGAAGGTAGCCTTCCAAACATTTGTTCACTATCTTGGTTTTCCCATCAGATTGAGGATGATAAGATGAGTTATGAATCAATTGAGTGCCCAGACAAGAAAATAATTATGTCCAAAAACGTTTAGTGAAGATGGGATCTCTGTCACTTACAATAATCTTGGGGCTTCCATGTAGCTTTTGAACTGTCTCCATGAATGCGATGGCAACTGTACTAGCTTTGAAAGGGTGAGAGAGTGCACAAAAGTGTGCGTACTTGGTCAGTCTATCAACAGTCACCATGATGACACTCTTTCCTTCAGACTTCGGTAACCCTGTGATGAAATCCATGGAAACCTCCTCCCAGTGCTGACTTGGGATGGCTAATGGTTGTAAAAGACCTGGGGTCTTAATTGTTTCCACCTTATTTTGTTGGCAAACCAAACATTCTGCTGCAAACCTTTGAACATCAGTTTTAAGGCCATCCAAAAATAATTCCTTCTTGACTCTGTGGTAGGTTTTCAAAAATCCCGAGTGCCCTCCTACCGGAGAGGTGTGCGATTCCAAGAGTACCTTTTGTTTGAGTTGGGAGTTCTTACATAAATATAAGCGATCTTTGTACCATAGTGAATCATTTTTCCATGTAAATGTCTCTGATGCACTGGAATCCTGCTGCAACCTTTGAATGAGAGTCCACACTTTTTCGTCATTCTTCCATTCATCCCTTGCTTCTATTATCCAATCAGGCTGGATGATCGAGATAGCACAAAGAAAGGACTCAACATCTTCATCCTTTCTTGAGAGTGCATCTGCCACAACATTTTGCTTCCCTTTTTTGTAGATGATTTCAAAATCATAACCCAACATCTTGGTCACCAATTTTTGTTGTTCTTCTGAAGATAGTCTTTGTTCTAAGAAGTATTTAAGACTATCATGATATGTTTTGACCTTGAAGTGCCTACCTATTAGGTAAGGGCACCATTGCTTCAATGCATGTAGTATTGCCATCATTTCCTTCTCATAAATGGGTTTGTGTAAGTCCTTTCCCTTGAGTGGATGACTTTCAAAAGCAAGGGGCCTTCCTTCTTGCATTAGAATAGCTCCAATTCCATTTCCTGAGGCATCGCATTCCAAAATAAAGGTTTTTGTGAAGTCTAGTGTGGTCAAGACAGGAGCTTTGCATATCACCTCTTTAAGTTGTTCAAAAGCTTGAGTTGCCTCTAGAGTCCATGAAAATGCATCCTTCTTAGTTAATGATGTTAAAGGTGCTGCTATTCTTCCATAGTTCCGAACACACTTGCGGTAGTACCCTGTCAAACCCAAAAATCCTCTAGGATTCTTCAATGTTTTGGGAATCGGCCAGTCCATCATGGCCTTAATCTTGTTAGGGTCTACCTTGACACCTTCATGAGATACATTATGACCCAAATACTCTACCTCCTTCACCCCAAAGAAACATTTGGATGGTTTGGCATATAGTTGTTGCTCCTTTAGT
>ML789544.1:258873-270913 GCA_009831015.1 Picea engelmannii
AATGTTGTTTTTGGGATATTTGCTTCCTTCATTCTAATCTAATGATACCCTGAACGAAGATCCAACTTTGTGAAGTAGATTGCTCCATGTAGTTCATATAACAATTCATCAATGACAGGAATGGGAAACTTATCTTTAATAGTGATCTTGTTGAGCTCTCTATAATCTGGACACATACGCCATGAGCCCTCTTTCTTGAGTACCATTACAACTGGTGCAGAGTAAGAACTTTGGCTAGGTCTAATAATGCCAACCTCTAACATTTCTTCAACCATATGCTCAATTTCACTCTTATGGGCATAAGGGTATCTGTAAGGCCTGATGTTAGGAGGAACACTCCCAAGAATTAGGTGAATAGCATGATCATGATTGCGAGTGGGTAGAAGACCTCTGGGAATATCTTCAAATACTTTGGAATGCTTATCAATGATCCCTTGGAGATCTAGGGGAATAGATGGCTTAGATGTTTGTACATCTATTGAGCATAGTTGTACAATTACACCCTGATGCCCCTTTTTCAATAATTTTTTCATGCCATTAGAAATTATCACCTTACTGGGTTTCCCTGTGATACCCCTTAACTCAATTTCCTTTCCTTCCAATGAAAATTTCATAAAAAGTTCTTGAAAATTAAAAGCCATTGTTCCCAATGATTGTAACCATTTGACTCCTAGTACGACGTCAGCACAACCCATGGGTATAGCAATCATTGGACTATTCATTACATATTCCCCCATAGTAAGATTGATCTTATGGCATTTTCTTGAGCAATTGATAGTTCCTCCATCTGCAAGCATTACTTGAAACTCTAGCGCTGGATATATAAAGAAATTGAGAACTTTGGCTAATTTATAGTGAATGAAATTATGAGTACTACCAGAATCAATTAGGACTACTAACTTTTTCTTTTTGATAAATCCTTCGATCTTGAGGGTTTGAGGACTGCTAATTCCAGCCAATGCATTACATGATATGGTGAGAGTCAACTCTTCAGAAGAAATCTCTTCTACGTTTTCATCTTGAGATGGTTCTTGTTCTTGTTCTTGTTCTTCTTCCTCTTCACATTCTATGTAGAATAATTTCTTCTCACCACACTTATGTCCCTTATTGTACTTGATGTCACAATTAAAGCATAAACCTTTTCCTTTTCTTTCCTCCAATTGTTGAGGTATAAACCTTGTAGGTTGAGGTGTTTTAGAAGAAGGAACATTATTCTCTTGATAGATGTTAGGAGTGGTCCTTCTAGTAGCCATAGCCATATTTTTACTTTCAACATTTCTCGCCACCCTGAACGCATTCTCCAATGATTTGGGTTCCCAAAGGCGAACCTCATGTTGAATGTTATCCTTTAAAGTTCCTATGAAGCCATCAATCAAAGGCTCATCTGGAATATTCGTTACCTTTATATTCAATCTTTGGAAGTTCTCAACGTGTTTCGCAACTGAACCCTTTTGCTTGAGATTTATCAATTGGCAGAAGAAGGTATTGCTCCTTGTATCCTCATAGCGTGCTATCATTTCTTCCATGAAAATTGTCCAAGTGACAAGTGATTTGCGAGAACAAAGCCATCGATACCACACAAATTGATTGGGTTCTAAATAAAAAGACGCAATTCGTACCTTTTGTGTGTGTGGCACATCATGTAGATCAAAGAACTGCTCCATCTGGAATATCCATGTGATTGGATCCTTGCCATCAAACTGCCTCATATCGATCTTAGGAAAGCAGTTGGTCTTCAACCCAAAGTTGGAGTTTCTCCAGTCTTGATTCATCTTCCTTATGTCCTCATCATGAATTTCATGGGATACATTTTCACTTTCAGGTGGCCTCTCTATTAGCAAATTTTTCAATCCTTCTGAGATCTCCCTTTTTAAACCATCCATCTTAGTATCAATTGTTGCTTCCAACTTAGCTTCAGTTGAATCCATCATCCCTTGTAGTTCATCTTTTGTTACTGCCTTCTTTTGTAAATCATTTGTGTCCTTGCGCATTTCTTCACCTTCATCAAGAGTCCAAGTAGGACTGTCTAAAGGCTTATTTGGTGTAGAAGTTCCATTTTTTGGTGGCATGTTGACCAAGTATCACTTTTAAACCTTTATTTCGAGGTGGTTCTGCTAGACGATATTTCTTCTTTTGTATCTCCAAAATTTCGGCCCTTCTGGGTCTGAAAATTATGTTTTGTATTTCTCTGATACGTCTTCTCTGCAATGCCAGAGGTCTTATCAAAATTAGATGTGCGATGTGGAAGTTATGGTAACTTCCCCACACCTTGTTGATTTTTGGCCCTTCCAGGAGAGCATACTTGCAAAGTGTTCCAAGAGCACAATATATGATATTTGATTCTGAAAGTTGCACCAAAAATACTACAGGTTGTCCACTCTCCAATGCAACTGGTCTCACTTAATTTGGATACTCACTTTAGAATATATCATTGTTTTACCCGGAACACTTGTTTGAGACTAGTTAATATGACTAGTCAGCTACCCTATCTTACATAGGGTGTATCTATAAAAATAGGATGACCCAGAAGCTGAAATTTTTATCATATCTACCTTGATAACTTCTCTGAATACCCTCTGAATTGCAGGGTCCAAAACGTCACAGAAAACATTTTATAGCGAAAATTCTGCGATGACTAAATTCAGGATGATTCCAGAACCCTATCTTAGACATGCTATATCTCCAAACTTATAAGGCCTCAAGAGCTGAAATTTGAACCCCAAGTACCTTGCTCTATCTACTAAATATACTCCAAGGAGTTCCTTCTGAAACGTTGTAGAAAAAAAGTTATAGCGAAAATTCCAAGGTGTCTCAGATGAAGCAGCGAAACCCCAAGACCTTGAGCTCTGATACCAAATGTTAAGAACCAAATATCAAAATAGCATAAAAAACCTCTGAATAAGTACTCAATGCCAATGCCCGAACAAAGGTAGGGGGAAATGAGAGGAATAAATAAGAAAGTGGTAAGTATGCAAGGAACGGACGATGATATTTCATAGACCCACCCAGTGGCAACCCATCCTAAAGGGAGATCAACTTACTAGGGCATCATGTCACCCTTCCAGGTATGAACAAGTCAAAGAGCATAATTTCAAAGAAAACATTATGAAATGAAGGAGAATTCAATGCAACATATTTAAGTTCTTCAAGAATTAGAGTGACACATACCATGATACCTGGACTCATTACCTTATGGAGCAAGACTTACTGCTACTTCAGGACCAGGCTGGTGGGATGGACATTGTTGTTCATAAAGAGGCTGCACTGAAGAAAAGAGGGGCCCTCTAGGGCCATGCTCAAGTCATTCGGCTCTTGGAACTCCATGTCTAGGACCTGTGGGCCTCGAGACATGATCTCCTTAGTTATCCCTAGGGTAGGGGATAACATATGGCTCCAACTCGTGGACATGTGCTCACCGTAGAGTGCATGATAACCTCAACATCTCTAGTATGACCTGTGCCTGATAAATCTCAACAAAATGCATCAACAATCCTTAGGGTAGTGATATCACCCCTTGTTCATATATGATATAACAAAATAAAGAGCATCTCTAATCTAACATATGATCATGAGCATGCATATATGCATAATGGAGAAATACAATATGAAAATGAAACTATAACTATGCTAATATGATATGCAGATGGTATATACAACGGATGCAAATTCTTTCCTAATCTAACTTACATGTACTTACCTGCGAAGTCAAGTCTTTTCCCCGTGATGGGGTTTGAGGAGGCGTCCACTAACTGGTAATAAACGTTTTCTTCCTTCCAGCGTAGACAGATAGTAGGCATCGTTGACTGACTTCATTATGATTATGAAAGGTCCAAGTCAAAATTGTGCATTCCCTTTAACATTGTTAGGCTCTCCTTTCTTTGTGTCCCACATCCATACAATATCTCCCTCTTGATACTCTTTTGCTTCAAACTTGGTTGTTCCCTGTATAACTCTAGTATATTGTCTTGAGGGAGGAGGGCGGGATTCAGCTGTAAGGACTTCTTGTTGACTTGGTTTAATCAATGTGTCATCATCCCATTTCTTTAGTAATTTGACAGTTCCAACTTCTTTGTCCTTATATTTATCTAAGAGTTGTTGATACTCCTCTTTCTTTGGCCATTGTATCTCAGCGAAATCTTCCTCTGAAGTGAAAGGAAAATCCTCTGGAGAAAATATAGGAAGGTTTTCCTTAATTGGCTCATGTGTCTCACTAATTTCAGTGTCATTGTTGATTTCTTGTACATGGGTCTTGGCCATTGACATATTTGGAAGGCGTTCTATTGTCCCATTTTTCATAGGCACATTGATATAAGTTAGATCCATCTCTAATGTAACTCCCAACATTGCGGCAAACTTCCTGGACAAAAGCATCCCCCTAACTTCAGGGACATCCACCACCACAATATCCATATGGATCACTCTCTCAAGATATTTGCCAAGGCGTACTTCAACATTCTCAACTATTGCATCGGTGGGTATGGCCCTGGATTTAAAACCGCACACATTCCTATAAGGTCGTGTAGCCTTTAGGCCTAGTTGCTCCATGACTTTCAAAGACATCATGTTAGCACCTGCTCCTAAGTCGAGCATATAGTTGTTAAGACATTTGTTATTCACCAATAAGGACATAAAGAAGGGTGGGTGTCCATCATATTGAACCCTAAAATGCTCTACTTGTAACATAATAGGAGGGTCCATTGATTCATCTGATACGTTGAAAAAAAATTTGAACCTTTCTTTCATGGATGGAACTTTGATAACTTCCCTCAATGGGATGGTCACATGCATTTTGGCCAATGCACCTTCCAAGTCAAAGTTAAAGTCAATCTTGTCAGTCTTAGGAGAAGTTTTAGGAAGAATTATGTTCATAGGTGAAGGTTTTGGCTGTGAAGTTGTAGGTCCAGTAGAGATAGGTTGGTTCATCCTTTTTTGTCTAGTATACACTTGGAATTCTTGTTTTTTCAACTTTTCTCTCGATTCCTGATCAAGATTATTGATTACCTCCATCCTAGCCTTCTGGGTTGCTTCCTTTATGCCTTCTTCATGTTCTTCAAGTGTGATATTAAGGCAACATTGTGGCCCCTCAATGGTATGATCGATAATATTCACTTGATCACGTTCACCATTGTCTAGAGGGCATTCATGCTCCCAATGTGACTCTCTGCATTGTAAGCACCACGAGTTCTCCTCTACCACGTTTGTGGGAGATAAAGTATTAGGGACTTCTTGATCATTCTTAGGCTTGAAACCTTGACTACCCCTTTGGAATTGCCCCTTATAAGGGGGTCTAGGAGCATGTTGTTGGGCTCTCTCTAGATCGACAATCCTATTCATCATTAACTCTTGGGTTTTTACCATGCCATCTACAGTCAACTGTAGCTTTTCCAAGCTAGCGCCAATATCTGAAGCAGACTCAGCATTGTGGACTACTTTGGGTTTAGCATCCATTTTGACTCTTGGGGCAGAGAAAGGTTCTACTTTGGATGATGATAGGATATCTTCAATTTCCGTAGCCATCTCATGGGCTTCTTGGATTGTCCTAGGATCTTTGTCTCTGAGGAGGAAACCCATTTGTCCTGTAAAGGATTTGGTATAAAGAAAGAGAAGAAAATTGTTTTAAGGGTGATGGCTTGTTGGGATCTGTTCTATCAGCCTTTCAAACTTATCATGAAATTCCCTAACAATTTCATTATTAGCCTTTGTGATGTTATTGCGCCTTATTAGCAGCATGTTAGGGTCTTCCTTGACACTCCATCTTTGGAGGAACACTTCCTCTAACTTATCCATGGATGTAATACTAGCATCAGGGAGACCGTTATACCATCTTCTAGTGCCATCATAGAGGTTAGCAGAGAACAATTTCATTGTTAAATATTCAGCATCATCACTGATAGGATGAAGGCTGAAGCTAAAAGAAGGCCCAGAAATTGCTCATATTGTCCTCGATGTTGACTACATCATTACCAGTGAACTTAGGTAGCCACTTCTCATACCTAGGGGGCATTTGCCTAGGGTATCCTGGAATGTTTGTCATGTCTAACGGTTTAAAAAGTTTGGATGACCATTATTTATAGCTATTAGCCTGATTTGGATTAAGGTTCTGAGTTTGGGCGTTAGACATTGTGTTTAAGGGAAGATTGCCTCCAAATAATGATTTTACTATAGGAGAATCTCGAGGAGGCTTTCTTCTCTAAGACTTGGAAGGATTGGTATATCTCCCTGAACTTTGTAGAGTCGCCAGATAATCTTCTTGAAATTATCAAAGGGATGAGGGGATCACCCTCAGTGGAGTCGCCAGGTAAGCTTTGTGAAATGAAGGCTTTGGATAAAGGATTACCGAAAAAGTGTTGTTCGAGGAAGATTGACTCAGTATTCCCCGACAATGGCGCCAAAATGTTATCGCACAATTTGTACTTGCCTAAAGCCGAAGGCAAGTGATGCAAGATTGACGTAACAAGGGGGTGACCTATCACTGTCACCTTAATAGGAAACCCCTTTCTGTTTAGGAGTATATCAAGATTACCCCAAGGGAGACGTCCCAAGTGACCTAAAGGAATGATAAGACTAAGGCAAGGATTCAAGAATACCCCCCTCTCACTGGTCACTCAAGTCAAAAGGTTCTTTATGTCTTTAAGGGATGAAGCAATAGTAAATATGGAGTGTACTTGCCCAAAACAAGACAACAAAGAACATATGGCAACTTTTAAGTACAAAAAATGATGTTAGTGCTTCATAAGACCATGAACCTTCAAAAAATAAACTAGCTGATATAAAATTGCAGCAATATAATAGTTTTACAACAACAATAAGTATTTTATAACAGCTGCAAAAAATATGCCTTGGAATTGCTTGAAAAAGACGAGAAAAGGTAGTTTTAACTAGGCAGAATAATAATCAATTGTCGCAAGCAATTTGGCAATGTCTGGCATACATTAAATGTCAATTTTACAGAGAATTTGCTGCAGTTAGATGGCTGTAGCAATCTTTGGTAACAACAACAAGCATTGGTGCTCAGAATTGCAAGGAAACATCATGTAAACTTAGCATTTATCTAGTAGATTGTTTGGCAATTATCACAAGCAATTTCTGAGTGAGTTAGGTGCAAGTTATGTAGGTGTATGTAACAAATTAGTGTAGATTAGTATGGTTGTAGGAGTGATTTGCAACAACAGCAAGTTAACTAGTGAATTAGTCTAGTTTAGCGTTAGTAGAAATTAGCAAAAGGTTCAAGGAAGAAGGTTTGAGTGTTTGTTTGATCAATCATTCACTAAAGCAAGTGGACTAGTGCCTTTATGGGGGAATGGAGTCAAAAGGTGACGGTTTTCACTTGGAGGTAGCAACAGCAATGATTATACTTGTCTAAGGAGAAGAGGTGGATGGAGTAGGTGTTGTCACTTCAAGGCCTCAAGCATCCAAACCCTAAAGATAAATTCACTAGAGAGTAAGCAATTTTAGGCCCTAGCGAATCTTTCTTCATTAGACTATTGAAAGGTATTAAGAGCAACAATAACTAGATAATGACTTCTAAAGTGCTAGTATTTAGGGCTTTAGAAGTGTATCTAAGTCAAATCACCTTAGTAAAGTCTAGCAAATGAAGAGAAAAGAAGTAGTAACTTAAGTCCTTTACTCCTAGGGTTTGTCAAGCAAGCAATTTCATAATCTTTAACATGAATAAGCAAATATACTATAACCATTCAAAATGAAATGAAAAATAGCAGATTTACTTACTTCACCAAGAATAATCAAGCAATAAAACCCTAGATTTCCAAGTAACTTCACCAAGAAATGATCCAAGTTGCAAATTTTAGCCTCCAAGACAAGTGCGCCTCCCTATTTCAGCCAATAACTCCCAAATAGGGCACAAATTTCAGACTACACTTATTGTGTAATGAGTGATGATGAAAAAATGAGAGTACTTTCTCTCTATTTATACAAAACTAATGACCTTTAATTAATTTTAGGTCAAATAAAGGCCGAAATGTCCAAATTACATCAAAATCCATTTTTTTACATAAATAAAATTAATTAACCCCTAAAATCATCTCCAAGGGTGACGTTGAGGCCCTAAGGTGAAACGTTGGGCTCCAGATGCAGAACGTTTGGCCTCCAAAGGCCCTGGAAGATGCTCACACGTGCCAATCAGCTCACAACTTCCCTCAAAGTGCAAACCCTAGCTCTAGATGATGTTTAGGGTCATAAAGGTGATGTCATGGGCTCCCAAAAGTCAACGTCCATGTGGAAGAGCAAGATCCCCCTGGGTCTAGGCATGCCGGGGTGTCTCCAAGGGAAACGTCCTTCTTTCTTCCTGGTGCAAATCTATGATGTCTTCTTGCCCCTGACTAGGGTTACAACAACCATCTGTGGGCTTTCAGCCCTATGAAGGTCTCAACTAATCATTCCCCCATGTGTACCTGTCCACCGGGCAAAGTCCTGCAACAACAACAAGTACACCTTCCAGGGGTTCATAAGTCACAGGGATCATAACATGTAAATCACATCCAATAATTAAATTACCCAAACATGTGCATCAAACCCCCCTTTACAAAGACAAATGCTCAAAGACGTTATGCAATTTAACAAGTCAGGTTTGGAGAAGGTCTCAGGGTGTCCTATTGGGCTAATCCTCCTTAAGTTTGGGGTGTTTCCCATGTGACAACCAATCCAGGTCATGTAAGTGTATTAGGTGGGTGGAGTAAGTGTTTGGGCATGGGGTGCAGTGATAACAGGGAAATGTAAATCTTACCTGTAGGTGCCTTTGTAGAGGGCGAGTTGCACCTTGTCATAGATGCCATTGTTTCCTAGCCCATTCACTGCCTTTTATTCTTAGCTTCATTGATTTTGATCTTTTTCTTTTATGCTTCAAGGGAAGAGTTGAGGGACATTGTCCTGGCTTGGTGACCAGAGGTGACAGCGCTATCCACAAGCATTTCACGGAGATGAGAAGGTTGGCTCGTGATGAGACCCCCTTTCTCTTGGCTATGCCACCAAGAGCCACTACCCTGGTTTGGTGACCAGATAGATGGTAGTGTCATACCGCTACATGCCCATGGTCATAATAGGTCGGCTCATGATGAGACCTCCCATCCACCAACTAATACCTTAAGTGTTTATTTATCTTATGGGTTCCCTTTTCTTACTGAGAAGCTTTTTACTGCTTTCTCAGGAATCCTTGGGTGAAGCATCTCAAAGGTTCATCATTGGATTTTAACTCTTGCCAACTACTTTTACCCTCTGGGCCTTTAGCCCCTTCTTCCCACAAGGCAAGGTACAACCCTTCCTAGTGCAGAAAATCCCAATGCTCGAACAAAGGTAGGGGGAAATGAGAGGAATAAAGATGGAAAGTGGTAAGTATGGAAGGAACGGACAATGATCTTTCACAGACCCACCCAGTGGCAACCCATCCTAAAGGGAGATCAACTTACTAGGGAATAATGTCACCCTTCCAGGTATGAACAAGTCAAAGAGCATAATTTCCAAGCAAACGCTATGAAATGAAGGAGAATTCAATGCAACATATTCAAATGCTTCAAGAATCATAGTGACACATACCATGATACCTGGACTCATTACCTTATGGAGCAAGACTTATTGATACTTCAGGACCAGGTTGGTGGGATGGACACTGTTGTTGATAAAGAGGTTGCACTGAAGAAAAGAGGGGCCCTCCGGGGCCATGCTCAAGTCATTCGGCTCTCGGCATTCCATGTCTAGGACATGTGGACCTCTAGACATGATCTCCTTAGTTATCCCTAGGGTAGGGGATAACAGTTTCGAGAGGGCCTGCCTTACTTCACACACTCCCCCTAGGCGTTTTCCCGCGCATTAAGACAACTACTATCAAGGTTTCCCTAATTAAAACTAATCCACACTAACAACCCTGGTTCTGATGAATCCCAGGATTGAGCTAGGCTCGCAAGGGTTCAAAGCATACATCGGGAACTGCGGGGAAGTTTTTTTACCAACTTGAAATTACATAAATGAAAATGAAAGACTGCAAGAAAGAAACTACTCTATGTGTTGTTGTGATTAAGAAAGATAAAATTTAATTTTCCTTTTAGTTTATCTTATGATAGCATGAGACCATTTAAAGTAAAGAAAACAAAGACAACAATCACACACAACCACACCAATCCCCCAAAAAGGGGGAAGAAAAAACTAGGCACTATGAGGCCCGCTTTTATTGCTTCCTATTACAATGATCGCTTCTTCAAGAGATTCAAAAGATCCTTATAGAAATGGATTAAAAGAAAGGAGATAAAGCCTTATACAAAAATTCTACTTTTTACTGGGTGACTTGTGACCTTGGTTAAACAAGGTCATCAAGTAATACAAGGTTTCTTGAAGAGGTGAAGTTTCAGGCTTGTTCTTGAGACTCAAAATGCTTCGACTTGGTCCAAACCTGCTAGAACTTCTCCTTGTTTTTATAGCAAACCTGTTAAAAAAACCCAGCAAGTAAAATGATTAGAAACTACCACAAATCACTCTAAGAAAGTACAAAAGTGAACATCTTTAAGCTTTGAAAATACTTTCAAAGTTTATTGAATAAAAGAAGGTGTTTTGAGAAGTTTTGTGTTTTTATTTATTTTATTTTTTTTGGAGAGGTTGAAGGCTACTTGTTCCTTGAATGCTCCTAAACTTGCAGAAATTGGATAAGTTTCTTCTTGGCTGTCCAAGAACCTGCAAAGGACAGAAAGGTACTTGTGCCTTGATCACTGCAAAACAACTAGGAAAAGGTGCTTGTAAAGAAGGATTAGGGCTGTCCAAAATAAAATCAACTAAAAATCTAGGTAAAAGACTAAATAGACTAGCAATTTTGGAGCACCTAAATGAACAAACTAACAATTTTTATTGATGACTTTTGCTTTCTGTTTGTACAGCAAGTAAATGAACACTTTAAATGATGGATATTACAATAGGAAAGCGCTTTGAAGAAACTAGTTACTAGCCTTAAAAGATTTGGATAAAAAGCTTGCTAAGAAGTAGATTTTTTCTTTAGATCTAGTTTGATATGAAGAGTTGAAACTTAAACCTAGATCTAAATCACATGCATGCATTAATAAAGAAACTAAATTTGATTTTCGATAAAAAGAACTTGAATCTAACTAATGCATGTGAGTAGGTATGTTAAGAACCTGAATAGATCTACAAATATAATCACCACAAATACTAAATACACAATAAATCCACGGAGCAATATAAAAGAAACCACCATTTTATTATATCAAAACCCTTAAGGTAGGGAAACACTGTACAATGGATCATATTATGGAAGGGATCCTCTCCTGTTCACTTGCCTCTTCGAGGGGGCAACCTCCTAATGAGCTACTGCTCCAAATACAATACTTCTTTTCATATCCCATTACATTGTTTGAACCCTTTATATAGTGTTACCATCACCTAAGAACATTCTAGAGGAGGAATCTTCTATAAGAAGTCCTCTTACATTTATTATATCTAATTACCCATTTATTATATCTAACTACCATAGTGGGTCTTATTTAATAATATAGTGGACCTAGTCCACCTTACATTGAATGGCCTCCACTATTATCACTATGGGCCCTCTAGCCCCCCCCCACTACCTCTCTAGCTACCTTACATTTCATCCCCCTTATGAAAGCGTTGTCCTCAACGCTTGATGTACAACCATATATCAGGGTCTCATGGATAAGTGTGGACCATAGTGTTGAAGTAGACTAGAGAACTAGGGTCCCATTGAGAAATGGAAGCCACCATGTTGAAGTAGTCCAACCGCCATTATAAACCAGGGTCCCATGTCCAAATGCTCATGTGAACTCCACACGGAAGATATCGGCACTCAATAACCAACTGAAAATGATGCTCCCAATACTGACACCTATCATGTGGATCCAAATAAGAATATCCAGCCACATAATGGGAAAGGGTCAACGTTGAATCTGGAAGGAACAATACCATTGTAGAATATGCAGGCTGGACGTTGGTAATCATAACTAGCTCTTGATGTGGGACATTGATGTTCTCTACAGAAGGTGGAGTAGAGTCATCAAATAAAATATGG
>ML789545.1:0-42173 GCA_009831015.1 Picea engelmannii
ACTATGTTTGAATGTGGTGAAAAAAATTATATTATATATTCTTACAAGTACATTATTCACTTAACATATTCTTACAATTACATTACTCACTTATTACATCTTATTCATTTATTACATCTTCTTACAAGTAGATTATTTACTTATTAGATTAATGAAATTGAATTAACTATATTTGAATGTGGTGGAAAAAATTATACTAGAAAAAAAAAGGTAACATCTTTTTACAAGTACATTATTTACTTATTAAATTAATGAAATTGAATTTACTATATTGGAAAAATTATACTTAAAAAAAAATATAAAGTTTTATTAGAAAATATAAAGTTTTATTAAATGTAGTGGAAAAATTATACTGGAAAAGAAAATATAAAGTTATATTTTTAATAAAATGAAAGTACCATTATTTTTACATTATTCACTTATTAGATTAATGAAATTGAATTTACTATGTTTGATGCTTGAATGTGGTGGAAAAATTATATTTGAAAAAGGAAAGATAAAGTTATATTTTTAGTCAAATGAAAGGATCATTATCTTTGATAATGATCCAATACAATTTAAAAAAAATGTTAAAATTTAAAATAATGAAGTTATGATAATGAAGTTATTTTAAGTATATGTTTGAATGTGGTAAACAAATTATATTTGAAAAGAAAAGATAAAGTTATATTTTTAATAAAATGAAAGTATCATTATATTTGATAATGACAAAAACAATTTAAAAAAATGTATTAAAATTTAAAATAATTTTGTTTATATAATAAAGTTAATAATTTAAAAAAATATGTTAAAATTTAAAATAATTTTGTTTATGATAACGAAGTTATTTTAAATATGGTAATGTATGGAATGATATAGTTTCTATTTTTATGTAAAATATTTTATGGGTTAATATTTATTAATTTGATTTTATGATATACTTAGGTTTGATTAAGTTTGAGTTCTCATATAAATATAAGTTTGATTATGGATTATGTGAAGTTATTGGTTGTCTTTAAGTTTGACTTCTAACTTAAATAATTTTATAAAATTGTATTTTTTTAAATATTATTATTAGATAAAATTAAAAAATAATTTTATTTTAATTAAATTATAAAATTAAAATTAAAAATATATATTTTAATTTAATTAAGTTTAAAGACTTACATCTATTGATAATGGGCACATTTAATAAGTTTTTAGTGCTTAATCAATGTTGTATGGACAAGATTAAATATTGATGGAATATTCTTAGTAGTCCTAATAAATCAATGGTTGTGATTTCAACCACTAACTTCCTCACTATTATAAAGTCATCCGTTTACATGTTTATTTTTTTACTTTTACTTGATCATATTTAAAATTTACTATGGTCGTTAGTTGATTGCCACATGAGTAATTAACAAAGATTAAGGTTTGATAATGTCATGCCATGTGTAGCCATGCGTTTTATTTTATGACCTAATTTCATTTTATGGCTCTGTTTCATTTTCTGAACCAATCTAAACCTTTCAAACGTTCACCAACCACAAATTTACCATAAAAAATTATAAATACTAATCTACATGGTTTGTATCAAATTAATAACAGTTGTAACAAAAATAAGATTTGTATTTGAAAGGAGATGGAGAAACGTAACCATCCTACATATGTTGACAATAAAACTAAAATCTGACACGAAAACCAAAATCCTAAAACCACAACCTACCTCATTGTATGTCACGAGGGCCTACAATTCATCATCGTTTCATATAAAAATGATATTTAACAACAGAGGAAGCACTGGAACCAACAATGCATGATTGAAAGGGATTCGACGACTGTAACCCTCTACATCCCATCATGATTTGTCTTCTTTCCCATAATGTAATGTTTTCTTTCGCTCTTGCCTCTGTAATTATACATTCATCTTCCAAAAATAACATTTAAGTCGGTCATGTTTGGAATCTGATTGTCCGTCTGCCCATCGAAATCTTTTCTCGTCATTCCTCTCCCATTATCCAATCAATGGCGTGGAGTGCTTATCACTCCAACATATTCAGATTGGAATGAGTCAGGAGCAGCGACACCACACCGGATAAACGTGAAACGTTATTTTTAGTATTCTAGTCCTTACCGGGCATGACAGATGACGGCGTTTCATATCTGACCGTCACTTGTCGCCGTGAACCTGTCCCCATCCGTTACTTACAATTGGCAATCTTGGTTAAACTCTTTTTTATCTGGTGCTGTTTAGTTTAATATAATAATAATAATAATCTATTTTTAAGGTAACGGCCAAGCCAGACACTAAATTGGTATATAAGATTTTCTTGTTTGTGGGACAAGGGATCCCTCTCCAGCGATTTGACTGGTAAAGTCTAAGGAGGTATATATACCCTACCCCATTCTGAATTTGAATTTGTGACCTATTAAAAGGAAACACATATTATTAAACATTTTATGATTTGTTTTTTAAACTATTTTTAGTTAAAATACAACAATTTTTTTTAACTATTTTCAGTTAAAATATAGCAAAAAAGTTAAAAGAATTGATGGAATGAAAGAGATAATTCTACTATTTTTCTAACAAAAATTACAAATCAATAAAATATAGTAAATGTCCTATTCTTTGGAAATGGCTTTATCTAATTATTCTACATTTTGATCCTTTAAAATACCATGCTGTGTCGTTCGAAAATCCCGACCGTCCGGAAGCCGATGCCGCCGCTGAGCTCATCCTTTATCCTTAATTATTTCTCAATTAGTGCCGCTGATGTGGAGAGTATAAGCACGCAGGCGGAGCCCACGTGGACCTCCATTAGCGTGTCGTGTTGTGTCGGTTTCATTTCCCCAATTCAATTCAAATGCCAGATTGAGAGAATCTGTTGCATACAATAATACATAGTTAGTGTGGCGTGGGCCTAAGTAACCCTGTAAGAAAAAAGATATGGGTATTTTTGTTCCGCGGATTGTACATTCTGCAAGTGGGCTTTCAGATAAGTCATGGTTTATCCAAGGTGTCCTAGTGGGTGTACTGACAGGAAATCTATGCAAGTTGAATTGAAGAAAATATCCACCACGTTTTAATGAATCTTGGAAGAGATCTATTTCTTCAATATCTCCAATGAAATCCCAGGATGAATATTTTTATTTTCTTGGTAATAATATCAACTGAATCTTTGTCACAAAGCCAAATCGTCAGACCCTCGGCTAGATTTTGATTCAGGTTATAATTTTGATGGGCCAAGTGAATTTTTTATGATTTTTTATAAAAAAAGATTTATCACTTTCAAATGTGAATATAAAAATGACTTATGGGTCACATTTATTATGAAATTGCATTTATTATGAAGTCATCAAACTGCTTCATATGGAATACAACATTATTCAAAGTAAAAATAGAAAAGTTTAACAAATTACCTTGTTAAAGTAGCTTGGAAAGAGTTTGAATTTTGAGAAGTGCAAAATAAGAGGTTTTAATCTCAGTTTCACCTAGATCCAATCAATGTACACAAACAATCCTCTAAGTAGGATGTATGCAATGATGCTAAACTAGTTACAGTCCATAGGAAAATAAAACTGTAGTTTAGATTCAGATCAAATTTTCTGCACAAGAATCAAGAATCACCACTCGAAAATGGGTAAAATTGCTAATATTTTCTTAGCTATCCCAATCCTCAAAGCAAAACTGCATTGTAGATTCAATTTGAATTCATTGTTCAAGAATTAGTGCTCAAACACAGGGTAGAATTGTTAATATTTTCTTACTCTCAGCCTTAGCTATCCCAATCCTAAAGCACTCACCAGAGTAAAGTCACATTCAATGGGAACAATGGATGTAAAAGTTGTGTTTTAATTATTAGTAAAAAATGCCCTCAAATTTAGGAGCAATTTTAGACATTTACCTTTTCAAAAAATTGTTTTTATTAAAAACTAGGCTTTAATTTCGCGTTGTCTAACTGTTCTACGAAATGGTTTTTTTGGACGAAATCCCAGCTACATAAATCTGCAAGAAATCACATAAATATGCAAGAAATCACTATAACAACTTTTGGCGGATGAAAAAAGTCCCCGGAAAATATCACCAAAAAGAATTATTTCTTAGAACATTTAGACTAAAGGCTTGAAATTTAAAGAATTTTTTTAATACAATTGGACATATCTCTCACAAGGACTTTGCTTTGACACAATTAACTGATCCAGATTTTATGAGCAGAACGAACCGGTTTTCTATTCAATAACGAAATAAGCTAAAACTGTAAAATGCAACGGAAACAAGCTCACTGGAATGGTGGCGGCTTATCTCTGAGAAGAGATGCGACGACAGCGCGCATTAGGTTACAATGAGGCTCTGAAGGCCTTTTTACAATGAGCAAGAATGTCAAAAACCCTAGACATCCAAAAACCTAACCCTAGGGCCTCATTTGGGTAAGCGAGTACATCAACTTCCCGGGGTCGTAACTTTTGCATACGATCTCCGTTTTAGGTGTATGATAGCCCGTTGGAAAGGTATCGTCGAGGAGATTCATTTTGGGGGCTCAATTATGCCTTCAACTATCATTGCGGAGCTCGATACCGAAAAACCTTCATTTAGGCCCTCAAAATGGCCCCAGAAGTAAAAACTGCTAAAAATAGTAAATTGCCAAAAATGTCAGAAAACTATTTTGAGCCAATTGAAAAAGGTGGATGGCCTCCACATGGATCATTAACAGTGGAAATTTATGGATTTTTTTCACACAGTTAAATTTTTTAATGCAACTGCACATACCTCACACACCTTTTCTTTGACACCATTGGCAATGGAAAATTATGCAAATTTTTCACCTACGGAAAAGAAAAACTGTAGTTTAGATTCATATTGAATTTTCAAGAATCACTGCTCGGTAAATTTGCTAATATTTTCTTCCTCTCAATGGCAGCTATCCCAAGCCTCAAAGAAAAACTGCACCTTAGATTCAGTTTGAATTTATTGTTCAAGAATCAAGCACCTATCCCAAGCCTCAAAGAATCAAGCACCTATCCCAAGCCTCAAAGAAAAACTGCACCTTAGATTCAGTTTGAATTTATTGCTCAAGAATCAGTGTTGTGACACTTGGTAGAATTGCCAATATTTTTTTCCTCTCATGGTAGTTATCCCAATCCTCAATCATTGTTGCTTACATCATATGGACACTTTGTGTACATCTGAACCAATGTCAAGCACTTAGTAGAGTAAAGTCACACTTAATGGGAACAGTGGATGTAAAAGTTGTGTTTTAATTACTAGTAAAAATTGTTTCAAATTTAGGAGCAATTTTAGACATTTACCTTTTCAAAAAATTGTTTTTATTAAAAACCAGGCAATTTAATTTGGCCTTGTTTAACTGTTATACTAAATGGGTGTTTTAATCCAACAACACAAATCTGCAAGAAATCACTATTTTTTGTTGTTTGAAATCCATTTCTGAATGCAGAAATGGATTCAGCATGCTGAAAAACCCCTCCAATATTAGAATTATTCAGAAATAATCACTCAAATCTACCAATCTAACAATTTCTTCCTGGATTTCAGAAAAAGATCGCCAAAACCAGAAAATATCCCCGAAAAAGAGTCATTTCCTAGAACATTAAACTAGAAACTTGAAATTTAAACAAAAATTTTAATGCAATTGCACATATCTCTCACACAGACTTTGTTTTAGGAATTAAATGGATGTCACTAATTACATGCTTTTTTAAAATGACCACCTGATGATTAAAAAAAAAAAAACAGATAAATACCCACCAAATTTAACCACGCCTACAGACAGGGTTGCTCTTATGAACGGGAAAGCAAGATTCCTCTGGCGCTGTCAATAATGACGTGGACATGGACATCCACCCTGTCATTGAGAACCCATCAAATTTAACCACGCCCACGGCCAGGGTTGCTCATATGGATGGGAAAGCAGGAGTCCTCTGGCACTGTCAATGATGACGTGCCTACGGGCATCCACGCTGGCAATGCCATACAGTGGAATTGAGTTTGGAGATGCCGCGGGATTCGAACCGGATGTTAATTGTGTTGTTGACTTTGTTATTGACGTGAGGTCTACGTTGGAAATTGGCAGACAAGGAACCGCCCTGGAAAAGTCAAGCTACAGGTAAATCGATCTATACACATTATAAAATGCGGATGTGGAGTAGCCATGTGTTGGCTGCCTGGCTGCCAGATCTTCATCTGACCAGTGAATTCTCCATGGCCATACAAACAATCAGAAAAACAAAGAAATATACACATCGGTGGACCATCTGAAACCCAAGTGGATATTTTCACTGAACCCGTTCAATGCTTTAAATATACTTTCTCCGSCTTGTTTCCTCATGTACAGTCTTCTGTAAWTTTTTTAAGCTTATCCGCATTTGCYCCTTTACTTATTCAGTGCTTCTTTGGATACMTATGTCGTGCCGACAGTATCCGTCCTGAGTATATATCCAACTGSTTCATCTGTATGCGAGTTTCGGTGGCTGCTGAAATATGTCTTCCAGTGCTGTGGCTGTGTCCACGCAGGAACCTCCTTACAATTTTCTCAAGGTTAGTCAACGTGATATACTSGTCTSTGTGTGTGTATCTAGTCCCAGCAGCGTGCTCAGGGTAGGGATTCATGGGTTTATTGTTTTAGAGGTTATATTTTATTTATGGCGGCCTGGTAATGGTTATAAGTGGAATTTATAAGTGTTAATGTTTTTTTCGCAGAGATGTTTGTTTGGTGTATATATTTTATAGTGAAGTAATTTTGGGGTGTCYTTTGGGATGAAAGAAATAAAGAAAAYGATTTTAACGTTCAYYAGGTTAAYAATAGTTTATGTCCAGGTTAACAGGGAYAGATCGYKTCACACATTGATGTYTRTAGTTCAGYCWTTTTTCTGTTCAATTTGATGATGAGTTYCCCCAATTTCTCCACTGTCCTCTGGCTGAATACGTTATTCCAAGAGCTAACTGTCCTCTGGCTGAATAAGTTATTGGTGTATATATTTTATAGTGAAGTAATTTTGGGGTGTCTTCTGGGATGAAAGAAATAAAGAAAATGATTTTAACGTTCATCAGGTTAACAATAGTTTATGTCCAGGTTAATAGGGACACAGATAGCTTCACACATTGATGTCTATAGTTCAGTTATTTTTTTTGTTCAACTTGATGATGAGTTTCCCCAATTTCTCCACTGTTTTCTGGCTGAATAAGTTATTCCAAGAGCTAACTRTCAAGATACTTATATAGCTGTCCCTACTGTTTTTGAAGGCTTCACACTYTAAAATGAAATGTTTTTCTGTTTCCACTTTTCCAAAGGTACAMAAYACACACTCTTTCTTCCCAAGYTTTTTTTTATCTTTTYCAACTCCCAATTTCACAARRGAGTTGATAGGAATTGGTTCTTAATTAAGCAATATTTCGRCATGGRTGATYGGATTTGTGGCGGRGAGATTGAATATTTGGGCATGGGATAATGTTGGGCTGTTGTCCTCTTCACGCGTTTAGATCTACTTGGYYTCTTTTCTTCCAAAATCAGCATCTACACTCRAATTKAATCAAATTTTGTTTTTATGATTGAAATCAAATATCTCAAATGGAATTATAATTTCACATAATTGTGTACGGATTGGGTTGGGTTCGGTATCGTAATTAAATTTGACTTTGGGTATCAAATTATGTTTTTATGATTGAAATCAAATATCTCAAATGGAATTATAACTGTACGAATTGGGTTGGGTACCGTTATTAAATTGACCTTGGSTATTCTATTGCAGGTCGTCGGCAATGACAATAAGCGTCTAAGTTTAGGCAGATGCTACAGCCCTGTGGAGGCCGAGATCTCCGCTAATTTWAGCGAGCTAAACTGTAATTCGACGGCATTCAAGAAGGCGATGGGAACTGATTCAACGAGAGCAGACAGTGAAGAGGCGGGSAGCTTGACGGAGGACCAYGACTCGGACTCCTCACTTGTAGCTGCTGGTAAGGCGATTTCTTCAAATGCTTCTTCTTCGTTAGCTGATCGGGCAGAGCTGGAAGGAATGGGGAGCGGAATCAGCGCCGTCTCCTCCGAGAACATTCATATTACTCCTTCGGTGCAGGGGGATCAGGAGAAGTGCAAGAAGCTGCCGTCGTCCCAGTACAAGGGCGTCGTCCCGCAGCCTAACGGGAGGTGGGGCGCGCAGATATATGAGAAGCATCAGCGTGTCTGGCTCGGTACCTTCAACCACGAACAAGACGCCGCCAGGGCTTACGACAGGGCCGCCATCAAGTTCCGCGGCGCCGACGCCGTCACCAACTTCAACTTGGTCGACACTCACCCGGAGGCCGTCTTTCTCCGCAGCCACTCAAAGGGCGAGATCGTCGACATGCTCAGAAAGCATACCTACGACGAGGAACTCGACCAGAACAACAACGCAAACCGGAACAAGAGCTCTTCCGACTTAAACTCCGAGGTTGCGGGGTCAATTCCTCCGGAGCCCCGCGAGCACCTGTTCGACAAGGCCGTGACGCCCAGCGACGTCGGGAAGCTGAACCGCCTCGTCATCCCGAAGCAGCACGCGGAGAAATACTTCCCACTCGACGTGGCGTCGGGCGGGGGAAAAGCGAAAGGGGTCCTGCTAAATTTTGAAGACAGCGCGGACAAAACATGGCGGTTCCGCTATTCTTACTGGAACAGCAGCCAGAGCTACGTGCTCACCAAGGGTTGGAGCCGCTTCGTCAAAGAGAAACGCCTCCAGGCCGGCGACATCGTTACCTTCGAGCGGAGCTCCCACTCCCGCCACCTCTTCATCACCTTCTGCCGCCGCCCCTGCAATATCCTCCCTCCTGCCGCCATGCCCCCTCAACGCTGCCCGCAGTCCATTAACCCGTTTGCCGTGGTCGGGTATCCGCACTGGGCGCAGTTCTTCTACGTGCCGCCGCCAGTCATGAACGCCGTTGCCCGTTGTTCGACTCCCGGGCGCGGCAGCCCCAATTCTCTCGACTCCCACGACGCCGCTGCATTATACAAAAGGGCGCTGGAGTCGACCCCGTCAGATGACAGGAATCCGTCGTCGTTGGTCTTCATGAACCTCGTCAGCGCCTCTCCGTCAAGAGACGATAATTCCTTTTCTTCTCCTTCCGTCCGGCTGTTTGGAGTGAACCTGGAGCGGTCGCCGTTAAATCTTTTCCCTACAGCTGAGGAAGAAGGGACTGAGCAGGGAAATAAGCGGAAGACGCTAGCGGCAGCGCTGCCGGGATTGTTTCCCGGCGGGAAAAAACTGTGCGCCAGAGAAGGCATGTAATATGCGGTGGCCGTCAAGTGTATAATTTGAGAATTAGTGGAAATTGTTTAGACAACAATCTTTTTTCACGTGTCTATTAGGCCGTTTTTACGGAGATGTAAAAACAAAGAGTTCCAGAGCACGGAAGGCTTCGTACTTTTTTTGGGAGATTTTTTTTTTTTTTTTAATTTATCATATGTATATGGTTATGGTTTTAAGGTTTATTGGGTTGAGTAGTTATCTTTTTCCACTGAGTATAACTGTGTAATTTTTTCGATCGTCAATAAAGAAATAAAGAATAAAGAATTTACATATTTTTTTTTAACATTGATAAGATGAAAAGAATAAAGAATAAAGAATTTACATATAAGAAAGAGGCTTAATTTTTTTCATGTTTAACATGGAGTTCACATATAATACATATACTAGCACAACCACAATAATTGTGGCTGATCAACGCGGAGGTTGATAAGATGAAAAGAATCCTTAAAAGAATATATTAAATTTTATTATTGATTTACAAATAAACTGTTGAGCTTCATTTATCTGGTGTTAATATTTTAATTTCTGTTATTCACTTAGGTGGCAATCAGTTAGGTATCAAAGTAATTTTTAAATATGATTAGGTAAATGTCAAAAAGTAAACACATAAATGGATGTCTTTATAATAGCTAGGAAGTTAATGATTGAAATCACAGCCATTTATTTTGTGCTACTACTAAGAATATTCCAGCCATATTTAATCCTGTCCATAGAAAACTTATTAAGCACTAAACCCCTATTAAATCTACCCATTGTCAATAGGTATACGCCTTTCGGTGTAATTAAGAACCAATTTAAATCTATCTTAATCTCTATTCATTAAACATACATACATGAAAATACATACATGAAGAGATGTAAAGTCTCTTAAAAATTTGTTTTTTTTTGTCACATTCATATTAAAATGAATTCACACTAATTTAACATAGTAGTAGATGATGTAACAACTAAAACACCTCAATGTTCACAAAAACTGAAAAAATAGTCTTGACCAAAATCCAGTAAACAAATATTTTTGCAATTTAATTAATTAATTATTTAAATTGTAATTCTGGTAATTTGAGACGATGCAGAGACCATGGTTAAGGTTATAGTTTTGAAATTATTACAATTTTAATTGTTTGAATTCCAACAAATTCCTTCTCAGAAACAATATTGAAAATGAAAACAAAAGAAAACCTAAAACAAAAGGGACAATATAATTAGAGACGAATCCAAACCTATGAATGGGGATGGTGAGCAATAGTAGTGAGATTCCATTATTTCAAGATGTCGATACTACTCAATTCCATGCAGATTTCATCATTGTTGCGTTAGCATGTGTTAAAATATTCATAATTAATTTAAAATTTGAAAATAAGAAATATGATAAGTTTTTGAAAATAAGAAATATGATAAGTTTTATCGTTTTCGAATAAGGGAGAAAGCAAGTCAATATCAAAATTAATCTGTACACAAAAATTATATTTTATTAATAAAAAATATTTTATTATATTTTATATTTTATTTAGTAAAAATTATGTTTTACTAAATTTTATAAATTACAAAAATTCAATTTAATTTAAAATATATTATATTATTTTAAAAATTAATGATATTAAATTGAGTTGTTAAATACTATTCTAAAATTGTCCTCTATATGTTAGGATAAGATAAGAAGAAGTTGTTTTTTAAGTAATAATTTTATGTCCGTCAGTATGTTTTGAAAGTAAATTGCAAATAAAAGGGAGAATGTAGAGCATTATATATTAATTTATCTTGCAAAAGCATTAATATCCATCGATGAAATCGAAATCGAATATTTGTATATGATTATTATGATGATTTACTTATTGTTTACTCAGTGTTTATATATTTTGATTTTTATCTTAATGGGTAGATGTAAGAAGTAAGTGTCTCTTATATATTGATTAATTGTTGAGTGACCTTGCTTATTATCCTCCCTTTCTTTTCTTCTATATACTATAAGAACAAAAATATTTACGAGTAATGTTATTACACAACATTTATTTTATATGCTTTTAAAATAATTTATCAAATTATTTTAAATATATTTGAATTTTTTTTTAAATAATTTTTTTTCATTATAAATAATTTAATTTTTTCTATTACAAATAATTTAATATTTCAAATTAATTCAAATTAATTGAAATACTTAAATATTTAATATTTCAAATTGATTGAGATACTTAAATTGCAAAAGTTTATAAATTTTAATATAGGCTGAACTTGAACTTAATGGGACAATTATAGAAAAAAGTATGCCTGCTAAGAACATACTCTACTACTTATTTATTTTCCTCCTAACATATAATCTTATTTTAAATTATTTTAATTTTAAATAATCTTATTTTAAATAATATATATATATATATATATATATATATATATATATATATATATAAATTTTTCTTTAATTTTTAATATATTTAACATTTTTAAAAATAACATTTTAAATTATATATTTATTTATATTTCAAAAATTTTAAAAATAATATTATAATATTTACATATATTTCAAAATTAAAAAAAAATAACATTATAAATCATATTTACATACCATTTTCTAAATGTTTATATTGCTTAAACTATTAATTATATTGTTTAAATTATATTTTATTATTTATAATATATATTTTTTATCATATTTTTTTTTTAAAAGGTTAGTTTACAAATTTTCAATTTATATTATCATATTTAAAAAAATTACATTATTAAACGATATCATTTTATATGATTATTTAATATCTAGTTTAATTGTATTGTTTAAATTATATTTTATTATTTATAATATATATTTTTTATCATATATTTTTTAAAAAGGTTAGTTTACAAATTTTCAATTTATATTATCATATTTTTAAAAAATTATATTATTAAACGATATCATTTTATATGATTATTTAAAAGTTTAATTATGGTGATTTTCTAAAAAAAAATTTAATGTTTTTCCAACATAGAAACAAAATTTTAAAAAATTATAAGTAACCTGTTACCTTTTTAAGGTTTGATAAACCAATTAGATATTAATGAACATTTATCATCATTATCATTATAACTTAAATTACATTTGATAATATATTTTATCATTTATAATATACAATTTTCATCATAAATCTATAAAAAATTGTTAGATTAAAAAATTTCAATTTATATTATTATATTTAATTAAGATCCATATAAATTGTAACCTCTAAACATTTTAATTACTTGTATCATAGTTACCATCTAAAATTAGCATAATGAAATTTAGAAAATATATATTGAGTGAAGGTTTGAATACAATTAATATGTGAATTTTAACTAAATACTTTATAATATCACCTACATGCACCTCCAAGGCATTCAAGGAATGAAAAATAATATCACCTACATGCGCCTCCAAGGCATTGGTTATTTGAATTTTCCACACCCAAGCTTAGGTAAGTTTTGTTTTCTTTCATGTGGTTATACTCCTCCATGTAAACTTCATTGCTCATTTTAAGCAATGTTGGTGTATTCGAAGACAATTTGTAGGGTTAGGAACACTAATGAGGGTTCTAAGCCCCAATATTATTACATTTAATACCCTTGTTAATAGGATTTGTAAGGTAAACAAGGTTTAAGTGGTTATAGGGTCTTTAGGGAAATACATCATATGAGAACTCGAGGGAGATTTGAACTTTGGATTATTAAAATAAATAGTATATCATGCCTAATTTATCCAATGATATCCTTTTGTATACTAGTGAATAACAAATGGTAAGCCATAAGGGGTAAGATGGTCACTAAAGGAAAAGTCATTGTTACCATCTGAACAAATATCTTGACCTACAAATCACCTTAATACGTTATCTATTGGAGTGCGCATCCTAGCTCTCTGTCATACCAATAGCCATTGCCCATCCCAAGTAAGCCCCTTTATGTCTTCTTTGTGGGTACAATACAATAAATTTCATTTCTCTTACTAGTCCAACTTGAGAGAGTGACAATGGGGTTTAGTTTGTTCTCCCCTTTGTTTTTACCAGTGGTGTCAATCTCTTGGATTTGTGGGTTTAGGGATTCCTTAGTAATTGAAAAAGGTAAACCCTCACTTATATTTTTAATTATGTTTGTATCTTGTGGAGAATATACTGATTAGGTAGAGGTGCCTTCCACTTACTTGCTTTCAATGTATGCCTAAACATCAAAATATAAAAGTTTTGGCTATAAACCATTGTCCAATGTAATGTCCCCATTTTTGGATGTTTCTATGTTACAGAGTGGGATGCCTACCTGAGTAGCCAGATGGGGGTGATAGTGACTTTAGGAGACATTGAGGGGTTTTATTGGGCCCAACTTGCAACATTCATCATATTTCATCATCACGATCCATTCCACACAACTTGTCTTTGGTTTCATTGCATTTCGACGATTTCCATAATTTTGAGTTATTATGGAGCATATTTTAATTAAATTCAGTAAGGAGGTCATTTTGGGCATAATACTTGGAGAAAACTCTTAGTGTGATATCTCATTGGAATCGGGAGGAAGAGAACTATAGGATAAGATGATGAGAAGTGACTTTCAGTGGCTGGAGAATCCATAAGGACAAATTTAAATCACTTTTTAGAGGGAAAAAGGTTAATTAATTAATAAAGTGATTTTATTAAGGAATATTAAAATAAAGTAAAAGTCACTTGGAGAGAAAAGATGAACAGTGGTATAAAAGAGAGATAGGGGCTTCTATTCTCTCATTATGTTGATTGTTATTTTTTATGTATGACTTCTTAACTAGAGAGCCCATGGTATTTGGGGGTTTTGACTGAATAAACCCTAGAGATCAACAAGAGAGTGAAATATTCTCTTGTTCTTGATCCAAACTTAACCATGAAAGTGAAATATTCCTCCCTCGCCATTTTAGTTTAGTTCCATTTCAGTTGAGGAAGAAGGGTGCAGATTTGGAGTCTTTATGCAGAGCTAGGGCGCATTGTTCATGAGAGAAGAGTTTGTGGGAGATTAAGGTGCTTGGATATGGAAGTGATTCCACTTAAGAGTTGTTAGATATCTCTAGGGAGTCTTTTCTCATTACTTTTTGGAGGGTTTACATGTCGTATTCACCATTTCTCTCAATGGGGCAAAATTCTTGAGGAGTGCACAATTATATTTGGGGCCATTGATTGGGAGGTTTTAGATCTGCATGAAACTTCCAAGTGATCACTTTCCATGACCATGAATCTTCATATCTATAGGTTTGCAACTTCTCTTGGGATTTTGGAGATCATATATATATTTGTGAAGTTGGGTGTATTTCCTAAGGGAGAGGACGCCTCTGTTCTTAGGGATATGGTTATTTGGAGGCCAGCTAGTTAAGCTACATCCCAAAGACTACTCCTATCATCTTGAGGTCATCATATCGATATTCTATCAGAGTTTTGCAAGAGTTTTAGGCCATCATAGAGGAGGTCGTACCATCCTTAGTCTATTCCATCTAGGAAGTGCACATTGTGCTAGAGAAGGCATCACCTACAACAAAGGGGAAGAGTTAGATCTTAGAGATCTTTGGTATTCATCTTGGGGAGGAATTTGGAAGCCTATATATTCATTCTATTGTACTTTGGAGGCATTATCAACCACACTCATTATTATTCTATCTATGATCCAGACTTACTCTATTATTGTAATGAGGTTAGCATATTTACTAAATAAAATCAGATCTGAGGTACTTGTGGTTATTTCTTGTGTTACTTATATTGCATCTTGTTGATTATATTCCATTACTATATCTATATCATTTACTTGCTACAAACACAATAAAATTCATCATCATAAACACCAATGCAACTCAAGAATACTAAATCAACAAACTGTTTGACAAAATACCACAACAAGAAAATACTAAAACTTAAAATGTTCCAAGCAAAGCCACTTGGTAACATTACAGTGGTATTAGAGCAAAAGTCCTTCGCCAACATGTGATAAGCATTGATGATCTAGAGGAGAAATGTATTTTTCAAAGGAGATCATATATTGTGATGAGGAATATCAAGCCCTTAGTGAGACATTCAGGGCTCAAGTAACATTCCAACAATTTGTAGACATCAAAAATCCTAGGTGGAGCAAAGATGAGGTTGTATTATGGGCCAAGAATATGGAAGAAGTCAATTATTGGAGAATAATAACAAAGGAAAATAGATCCAAAGTAGTCAGGGAAGTAGATACATCATCACATGCTGGCAGATTAAAGAGAGCACGGATTGAGTGTACAATTGTTAGGAGCAGGGAACTTTGCTACAGTTGCAAAGAACCTTGGGATTTAGATCACATATGCAGGGGTAAAAGGAGAGTGCATTACATTGAGGTGCAATATGATAGTGATGAGGAGGATATGTATGAGAATGAGGCCTTAGATGCCTCATTGGAGCAGTCCCATGACTCTTGCGCAATTGATGGACGGAGTTATGACCAAGGTGCTTGTGAGGATGCAGATGTATTTACACCTAGGCATGATGAGAGTCAAAGGCTAGATGACCCACCTTTGGGTGATGAAAAGATTTCTAGGGAGCCTTGCGTTGTTGAGGAGGATCTTACTATGGAGTTGAGTATGGCACAATCCTTTCCTTTCCAACCACTTATGGTATACATGACACAAGAGGATATCAGTGGCATTCTGGATATGGTAGAGGAGCCTTGTGTAGTACTTGAACACAAGGGACATATGGATCTGTAGACCCAGCATGAGAGGCATGACTTGGAGACAAAGGACTATATACATACCTATCAATTTAGGGAGAGTGAGTCACCTCTTTTGGGGAGTTCATTGATATATTAGGTTGGGGATACCGACATATTGATGGGGCACTTACTTCTAGGACCAGTCTACAGTGACAAAGATACTTCCCTTGTTGGTTGGGATGACCATATCACATGTCTGGACACATCTATATGGGATCCGGGAATAGATGATCTTAGTAGGGTGAGTGCACAGGAGGATACAAATCTATAATCTTTGTTACCATAGATATGTTCTTATGAAAAATTTGTTGGAAATTGTTGGCACAGGGGCAGAAGCAGGGTTCAACGCTACAAAAATGCACCAAAAAATCCCTAACTACCAACCCTTTTGGAAACACCTGTGAAGCAGATGAAGTCTCACTCGAGGTAGAGGCAGGGGTGGTTGTAGGACTCAGGTGCTTGCAACCTTAGCTGGGAAATAGATCTATGATTCTAATACTTAATAGAGCACTTAGCACCGTTAGTTCATCATTGTTTACACAATATCTACTCTGCAGAGAAAACATAGCATCACAACACTCACCTTGATCTAATGTATTTAAGCACATAGAATATATAAGTGGATCAGATCTAGCAGATTCAAGCACTAAGCATATTCACTTATATCAGATCTAACATCCAAATTCATCATAAGAACAAAGCATAAATAGATCTATCTATCTATCTATATTAAGAAATTAGCAAATAACACATAAATAGATCAGAACATTCCACAAATCATAATAACAAAGTATTTACGTGGTTCACCCCCACCCTGGGGCTACGTCCACCAACTCTTCTTTGTTATTAGCTTCAATCAGTCATCTACATGCACAAAGCCACAAAAACCCTCCTCCACATAGGATAGAAGATCTACGTAGCTCGCTAGATCCTTCTTCCTTGCGTTACAACACAGAACCCTTTACAATCTATTACAACCACTTGCACTTAGCTCTGCAAGTCTCTCACAGTATGCACGAAGAACTTACAAGCCACTCTTTCCCTTAGCACTTAGCTTATTGGCCTCATCACATAGATCCACTTCTTACATTGCCTAGACATCTATATATAGTTTACAAAATAGGCCTAAACATGGGTAAACCCATGGGACGACATCCCATACCCATTACATATTCCCATAACCCAAAAAGGACCCAAAAAGGGGTCGAGATCTCGCGATTTCTTCTTCGTCTTGCGCTCCGTCTTCGACAGGTTGTCGAAGTCCCAAAATAGGTCGACATGACCAAGAATCTCCCAAAACTTGGTCAAGTGCCAACATGCCCCCAACACTCACCTGAGACTCATCCCGAGTCACTCTGGTCTGACTAGTTCTGCTTCGAACACCTCGAGCTTGGCTCGAGATGCTTCGACTTACTATTGTGCTATGACCTCCTATTCAATGAGCTCTTGGATGATTGCATCATTGATAGGTCCCTCTAGACATTGTCCAGTTGTAGTGGCAACCTTCTCTAGCTCTGCTCCTTGGCCTTCTACCTCTGTAAACACTTGGTAGGCCTCGTCTTGTATAGGTTGGAGCCTCTGAGTTACTTCCATAAATCTGCTCTGGATAGTATGGATTTGTTGATGTGCAGTGTGTTTCTCTTGGGAGTGCTTCATTCTTTCCACAACTAACAGGGACTTCAATTACGCCTGTATCTTTTCGACTTGATACTTCGCCTCTTGGAGCTACGACTCCAGTGCCTTCAATTATGGGTTCTCTATGAGTTGTTCGTAGGTCTGGGCACTACGATTGGTGAGTTTCTTACATTCTAGGGTAAGAGCCTTTAGCCTTTCCACTGCGCTCCGTGTGGTTGCTTCTCTTTGGTCTCTTATGTCTTGTGGGGTCTCAGGTACAATACGTAGCTCCAAATATGCTATGTGTTTTTGTCGTTGTTGGATGGCTTCTGCAAGCTGGTTCACCTGCTATGTAACTCGGTCTTATGCCTTGATTTCTACGACTGTCATAGAGCGAAGTGCTCTATTGACCGCTTATTTTACTTCGAGTTGTTCCACAAGCAACTGTTCCTTTTCTTGTTGTAGCTGAGCTTTTTCTTCATCAAACTTCGCTTGGAGAGCAAGTTTTTCCTATTCTGCAGCATTGCGTTTCTCTACGAGTACTCCTTGTACTTGTGTCAAATCCTGGGTGGCTCGTTGTGTTTCTTCCTGTGCCCGTCGGAGGTGAGCTTCGATTGTATTAGCTAAGCGATGGAGTTGGGTTGGCTCATCTCCCAACTCTGGTTCTCTTGGCACAGTGGAGACTGCGCGGCTGGACTGTAGGGCCTATTGTACCCCTCAAAGTTCAGTATCAATTCGATCATACATCTCCTCTTGCTTTGATTCTTTCTTCTCTGCTATTTCCAACGAAGCATCATTCAGGGCCGCTATGAGGAAGTTGAAGTCATCAGAGGTGAGGACGGTCTGGATCTTGGTCATGGAGGCTTTTGATTTCTTCTAAGAAGAAGGTTTCGGAGGTGAACCTTTCCTCTTCTTCAGGGGATCAACCTCATCTCCTTGCTTTTGTTTGACTTCTTTGTCATCTAACTCTTCACCATCACCTCCTTTCTCTGGTGATATGGAAGCAGTTTTCATGGATGCATTGTTTATCTCTTAGACTTCTCCGATCTTCTTTGTCTCGCTAGGTTCGGGTGTATCATGCATTGTTTTTGGACTGTCGATGTTGGATATCTTCGCAGGGTATGCTAGTATAAGGAGGTTTGATGACCAGTCCTTAGTGATCTTCTCCAAGTCTTCCTCTGTCAGCTTGTAGTAGGACTAACATTGTTGCTTGTGTTCATCGGCGCGCGCTGTAATATAAATGAAATGTCGATCTGCGATGAACTTCATCAAAGGTCGGAACCGGTGTAGAGCGTTCAGGGTCATGCGAGGCTTAGACTGGATGGATGTCTTCAGCTGGTTGTAGTAGGTATGAAAAACAACATTTGACTGCCACTGTTTATTCATATCGTTTGAATACCATAGTGTACTAAACTTTGTGGTCAACAGTTCAAAAGGTTCGATGTCCAGGAAGGTCGCACCTTCCGGCATCTCCTAGGCAATGAAGGCGATCAGGATCAAGAGCCAACTAAAATGGAATTTGTAACCTTGATCTTGAGCTTCTTTGCAGTCAAGTTCCAACTGGTTTACCAGGTACTTCGCCCAATTCATCTGAAGGCCTTCTATGCACTTCCCTATGAGGTCAACTACAAAACCGGTGACTTGGGTAGGTCGATTATTTCTTACTAACTTCCCTACAATCATCTTACAGGTGATGTGCACTTTGCCACTCTGGATAGAAGCTACTTTATAGCCTCATGTTCCTTTCTCGACGTCGTCGTAAGTGTCCTTGATCTTCTGAGCTAAAGCGGGATCAACGACTTTTCTTGGATGAAATTCCTACGGGTCAAGTCCTTGCATACTCAGGCCTGTGATCCTGTGGATCAGTTTCGGATCAATTGTTATATGATGGTTTAGCCACAAATAACCACCATGGTAACAAGACAACAACAACTTGACACATACATTCACCTCCTGGTGTCTACCAAAGTGGGGAATCTTCATGACATTCAATAGGGTGGACTGCGCGAGGTCCATAGTCCACTACTGAGGGACGATCTTTGAGTTTTTCCATTTATTCCTAGTCAGGTACTTATGTGGGGCAAGCATACCATAAACCTTGCGATCTCCAAGGTTGAAGACGATGAACTTCAATGCTGCAATCTTATCTTGGTCTTCTTGAACTGCGCAGATCCCTTTCGGGAGGTATGCAGTGACCAAGGCGTACTCAAAATCTCTAGGTACGCTGTCTCGATTTACTGTGCCACTCAGAGGTGGTATGTAGGCGAGTAATATAGTCAGAATCAATTTGGCATTTGCTTATTCATCCCTGTGCTTGGTTCTCTTTTCATAAGATGGTCAGGATGGTCTAGATCTGCAAGTAGTCGATGGAGAAGTCTGCATTGTTCTTGTCAATGAAGCTTGTACGCCTGTAGACATTGACATGACTCTTTTAGTCATCAGGTCAATCAGAAATTCTTCAACAACTCTCTATGCAGCACTCAACTCATCTGACATACACACTCGGGGTTAGAAATATCGGTTTTAGAGGGTAACTTAGACACGACAATGAGATAGAAGGAAATAACAAAATAGTCACTGTATAAAATCAACAAGTCTGCGAGCTCAAATCCATGTTTAGGAAAAGTGGTCTCGGTGCATGGTGCGACGGGATGAATAGGTAACTTGGAAACAGGTCGCTTGCAATGGGTATGAAGTCTTCATTAACTCAGTTCTATTCGTTATGGCGCGGTCCAACGGTCTGATGGAAAACCATAATTGCATTTCTGCCCGTTCGGAGGGTCAGTCAAACGGTTACAATGTCTCCAACGGCTATATTGCTTCGCCATGGCGAAGTGTCATGTGTCGCTGCTCTGATATCCCGACAAAGCTCCAATTTTGCAAATTTTCCTTCTGCGAGGTTTCTTTTGGATCTTTCTACAACTTTTCGATCTTACCTCTCTTCTTAATTAGCTTTCTAGCCTTCTTCCCAGTGATCTTCGTCTCGGTATGTATTTTTCCATTATGATTTTTATCTTCTGTTGGCATAGTTACTTCGTGCTGTTGAGATTCTTTCCTAAGATTCGAGGGTGATGCTTCTTCTTTATCTGGAGCAGCTACTTTAATCTTCTATGGGTCTTCTAGTGTTCTTGCAACTTCGACATCCGGGTATTTGGTGCTAAATGGATTCGATCTGTTCTTTTGTTCTTCAATCAAGTGTGTGATCCTTCTAGTCACGAATTCTTTTAACTCTTGCTTCTTCTGCTCTAAAACTGCTTGTTCTTCTTGCCTTCTGGCCTGATCTCTTTCAATCCAAGGTTTTCCTAGTAGCATGGTAAATGGTGCACTATCCTCAATAAATTTAATAACCTCAAAATCTTCTTATGTCGAAGCTCCATTAGCATTCCTTTGAATAGTCATATTCCTCCTAATGAAGGGATCATAACAGGCCTCCTTATAGCTTGCCAAGTTCTCTATGTCGTGATATTCACCTGTGTTTCCTCATCTAGAACACAGTCAATGTTGAAATATCCTATTCTTTCTTCAAGGCATTCCTTTTCTTTGAAGATCTCTGATAATCTGACATGTCGGTGGTCATTCAGGGTTTCTTTTATCTGTAGCAATACTCTATCTGATTCTTTCTGGGGTTCTTCCATTTCTGGATCTTCCTTAGGATTTTCTTGATTCATATTCATTCTTTCAACCTTAGAAATCATTCTAGGGCAATCCAATACTTCATGGTCCATAGATTTACAACAAAGACAACTAGGTTTTATCCCAGGGAATTCTTTGGCAAGATGTCCTGGTTTTATGCAATTGTAGCATAGTGTTAATCCTCTCTTTCTTTTAAATGATCCCCGACCTTTCCTGCACTACGCACTAGGATCTTGGTAGCTAACCTGCAAATGATTCTTTCTAGGATCCTGCATCCACTCGTTAGTTGAAACATTCTTTCTATGCATAGGTATAACACATTTTTCACTATTCTTATCATATCTACTCATATAAAATATTCTTTCATCTATTAATACCCTAGTTTTCAAGCTAGGATAGAATCTATCAAACATACCTAGATCCATATTGTTGAAACAAAAATTTTCACAAAGCTTTCAGATCTAGAAATTTTCAAATATCTTTACCTTTATCAGAGCATAGAGCTTTCAGATCTTACCTCTTTTAAGAAAAAATTCTCACTTTTACCTTTATCGAAGCACAAAGCTTTCAGATCTTCCCTCTTTTATTCAGATTGGACTTCTTTTCTTTAGAACAGAGCTTATCAAACTAAGTAGATTACTGCGCACTAGAGGGATAGGTCTACGCACAGAGCTTTCACAATTTCAGGTTGGATCTTTGCACAAAGCTTATTCTTCCTCAGTTCCCAGCAATCATAGTTTCAGGTCCTGGCAACGGAACCATGTGTTGGCATAGGGGAAAACCCAGGGTTCAATGCTACAACAATGCACCAAAAAAACCCTAACCACCAGCCCTTTCGGCAACACCTGTGAAGCAGATGAAATCTCACCCAAGGTAGAGGCAGGGGTGGTTGCAGGACTCAAGTGTCTGCAACCTTAGCTGGGACACAGATATGTGATTATAATACTTAATAGAGCACTTAGCACCATTAGTTTATCATTGTTTACCCAATATCTACTCTGTAGAGAAAATAGAGCATCGCAACACTCACCCTAATATAATGTATTTAAGCACTTAGCATATATAAATGGATCAGATCTAGCAAATTAAAGTACTAAGCATATTCACTTATATCAGATCTAATATCCAGATTCATCATAAGCACAAAGCATAAATAGATCTATCTATCTATCTATATCAAGCACCTAGCAAATAACACATAAATACATCAGAACATCACACGGAGCAGAATAACACAATATTTACGTGGTTCACCCCCACCCTGGGGCTACGTCCACCAACTCTTCTTCTTTATTAGCTTCAATCAGTCATCTACATGCACAGAGCCACAAAAAACCTACTCTGCATAGGACAGAAGATCTGCACAGCTTTCTAGATCCTTCTTCCTTGCGTTACAACATGAAGCCCTTCACAGTCTGTTACAACCACTTGCACTTAGCTCTGCAAGTCTCTCACAGTATGCACGAAGCACTTACAAGACACTCTTTCCCTTAACACTTAGATTATTGGCCTCATCACATAGATCCACTCCTTACATTGCCTAGACATATATTTATAGTTTACAAAATAGGCCTAAACATGGGTAAACCCATGGGCCGACATCCCATATCCATTACATATTCCCATAACCCAAAAAGGAACCAAAAAGGGGCCAAGATCCCGTGATCTTTGCTTCATCTTGCGCTCTGTCTTCGACAGGATTTCTAAGTCCCAAAATAGGTCAACATGACCAAGAATATCCCAAAACTTGGTCAAGGGCCAACAAAAATACTTTTTCTCTTGTTGTTCTTGTTTTTGGCAGGTCACGAGAAATAACTCTGAGAAGAAGTTACAGTGACAGTTGCAAAACATGGAGTAGATGACTCCATCAAGTGGTGAGGCATGTGATTTTACCAAGTACCAATTCTAAAGGAAGCGTGGTAAGAAAAATGAGTTTTGGATATGATACACTCAAATGTCTGTGGACCAATGTCAACCTCCTCACTAATAAGGAGAGTATACCTTAGATTATTTCAAGACATTCTATAGAGAGGTCGGGATTAGGAGGGAGCTCACTACTCCCTACAATCCTTAGCAGGATGGTGTAACAGAAAGAAAGAACCATTGAAGAATTTGTTAAGGCAATGATGAATGACCAGAATCTATTCATGTTTCTATGGGAAAAGCAGTTATGACATTTGTATATGTTCATAATAGAAATCCTCATCATATATTGAAGAACATGACTCCAGAAGAAGCCTTCTCCAAAAAATATACCAAGTTTTGAACACTTAAGGATATTTGGTTTTCAGTCAAGAAGAAATAATGAAAGGAAGCTATGATGGAAGAATATCAATCCATCATGATGTATGGGAAATTGTGCCTAGACCCGAAGGAAAGTCTATAAAGTATCGATAAATACAAGGCATGATTCATGGCTAGAGGGTTCTCCCAGTAGCAGGGAGAATACTATGATGAGATGATTGCTCCAGTTGCCAGATATAGCTCTATCATATCTCTTGAAGCATCCATGGGTTGGAGTTTACATCAGATGGATGTAAAGACGGTTTTTTCTTAATGGAGAAATTGAGGAAGAAGTATACATAGAGAAACCTCAAGGTTTTGGGGTACACCCAAGAGAAACCTGTGTATGTATGGACTCAAGCAAGCTCTAAGAGATTGGTGCAGAGCCTCTCATTGTTCAATGTAAGAGGGATTTAGCCTCTGAATTTGATCTGAAGGATATTGGTATCATGCATTATTATTTGGGACTAGAAGTACAACAGAAGCATGGTGAAATCTTCCGGTGGAAACAAAAGTATGTTGTAAATATTCTTCAGAAGTTTGGGATGATGGATTGCAAATCCATGACAACTCTCATGGTAACATATTTGAGGAAGTTGAGAGGCCCTGATTTTGATCCAGTAGACTCATCCCTGTACCGACAATTGATTGAATACTTGATGTATTTGGTGAATACTAGGTTAGACATTTACTTTGTTGTGAACATGTTGAGCCAGTTCTAGGTGGAACCTAGACAAGAGCATTGGATAGTTGCAACACATATCTTAAGATATATTTGTGGGACGATAACTTATGGTTTGAGATATGCCTCAAATAGTGATGTACCACTACATGGATTTATTGATTTAGATTGGGTAGGGAGTGCAGATGACAAAAAGAGTACTTATGGTATGTGTTTCAGTATGGGATTCACTATGAAATCATGGGCTAGTAGGAAACATAATTATGTTGCACTCAACACTACAGAAGCAGAGTATATTGTATCTTATGATGTGTGTAAGGAAGAAGTGTGGCTCCGTAAGTTGGTTTTTGGACTGTTTGATCAGGTGTTGGATTCAACTGTGATATATTATGATAATCAGAGCTTTGTGAAGCTCTCAAAGAACCCGATGCTCCATGACAGGTCGAAGCCCATAGAGATCAAGTACTATTGTCCAGAGGGGAGAAGTGGTTCTCCAATATATCTCCACTGATGAGAAGATTGCAAATATTTTGATGAACCATTGGTCCAAGATAAAGTTTGCATACTTGAGAGACAAGCTGGGGCTCGTGGAGACTGATCCCTTGGTTGAAAGGGAGGGGATTACTTCCTCGATTGGGAGAGAGCACTGATATGTGGCATCATGGACTGTCAATGAGCTGCAGATTTGTATCATGCTAGTACAACTTAGAGATGATCACACAACTTAGAGATGATGCTTTCATCATGTTAGATATGATCATGCTAGTACATCTTATATATGATACATATGGTTGGAGTTGTTGATACAATGACCTGAGGATCATTGTGCTAGTACAGATTAGAGGTGGACATACAACTTAGAGATGATGCTTGCATCATGCTAGTACAACTTAGAGACGATGATGGTGAGCCACATCATGCTAGATATGGCCATGTGAGTACAAGTTAGATATGACATACAACTTAGATATGATGTATTGAGATCATGCAAGATATTTCATGTTAGTATGGCTTAGAGATTACCATACAACTTAGAAGTGATGAAGGGGATAGTGTCATGCTAGATATGATCATGCGAGTACAGCTTAGAGGTGGCATACAAATTAGATATGATGTATTGACATCATGCTAGATATGTCATGTTAGAACGGCTTAGAGATGACCATACAACTTAGATATGACACAGTGAGGAATTGATCTACATCATGCGAGTACAACTTAGAGGTGGAATACAACTTAGATAGGATGTATTGGCATCATTCTAGTTATGTCATGCTAGTACGACTTAGAGATGATGTATATGATACTCTGGATCACGCCAATACAACTTAGATATGATGCATTCACATCATGATAGTATGGATTAGAGGTAATGCAAATGATGACATTGTTGATGTAGGATGATATCAGATGATATGATTTAATTGTTGTGGAGATTGTATGTCTCTAGACAATAGTTGTATCCTATTGTGGTGGATTTGTTCCACTGGTAGTGATTTTGTGTCACTGGTTAGTAGTTGTATGCTACTAGGAGTGGTTATGTACAACTGGGAAGTAGTTGTGTACTACTATGGATAGACACAGTTGTGTTATATTGGATGACATTGTAGAAGTTGTATGCTACTATCCGATTTCCATGGAGACTACCACTAGTGTTGGAGATGATTTCCAGCTAGATGGATAGTCATTGTGCTAGTGGACAGACATTCTCCAGCCGGAGAATGGTTCAGGGAGAGCAGATTGTTGGTGGACATACATTCTCCCTATGGAGAATGGTCCAGGTTGACAGATTGATGACGTATCATGGACTGGTATTTTTCTAAGGAACGTATTGTGGCCCGATTAGGAAAATGGTTCAGGACTGATATTCTTCAGAGGCACAATTATTGTCCTGATCAGGTTGAATAGTCCACCCCATAAGGGCATGACGTCCCGATTAGGGTGGTTGATACATGACCGATATTTTCTAAGGAATATGGGTAGAGATTGATCTCTATGGTACATATGAACCGATTAGAAAATAGTTTGAGACTGACATTCCTATAGGAATGGTATATTTATCCCATGGTGTGGCTTTCAACATCTAGGAGGACTGCCATTCTTCTAGGACATAGGTCTGCATTAGAAGAATGGTCCTTGTATCCCATTGCAGGGCCTTCAACATCTATTGGGACAACTATTTTTCTAAGACATATGTTCGAAATAGAAGAATGGTACTTGTATCACTCTGTTGAGTAAGTGACTTATTCAACATCATGCCTGATTACTAATATGGATTATGGCCTCGAGAGATGATATCGCTGATGCTATCATATAATACTGATAGTTGTGATGTTGCTCGTGAGTTGAATGACATGATCATGAGATAGCCTATGTGGCTATGATGATGCTACCAACATAATGGTTTGTTTGTGCTCAAGACCATTACTATTAAATACCTCCCTAGCTAGGAGGGAATGTTGATGTTATAGTAGTTGTGGGAGGTATTAATCTCCATGTGTAACCTCTAACTAGATTAGAATGTTCTTGAAGCTAAAGAAATCCTAAACAAATGTGTAGAAACCCTAGAAGACATGTTAGCTCAATAAAAGAATTAATATTTAATTATTAGCCTCTAAAAGAAGAAGTCGGCCTGGAAAGGTAAGAAAGATCACTATAAATAGAGGGTGCATGAGATCATTTGGTTATTCACTCACTCACAACTCACACAAGTTAAGTGTTGCGCAAGTTTGGAGGAGGAGTGCAGCTGCAACTACTGCAACTGAGATTTTGTTCTTGGCTTCTGGTTTGTGGATTTTCTACTTGGTGCACTATTCTTCGAGAGAGAGAGATACACTATCTCTTGGTTATCTCTTGGGTCTGGTACTTCTTCCATAATTATTCTATATGTCAAGGTTATGGTGCTCGAGGGTGGTTGCGTGCCTATGGTTGGGTGACAATATTGAGATAATATCTATGGTAAAACGAGCACATTGAATATTTTAACAGGAAGGACATTTCCTCCCTTGTGAAATGCAGAACACACTCTTCCCATGTCTGTAGCCAAGATGGTTGATTATATTCTCTTCTGGGGAGGGATTGTGCGGCTGGGTCATCATCTGTGACACCTAGCATCTAAGTAACTGACCTTAAGAAGATAGATTACTCACATATTGGTTTTTCTTCATTTATTTGGATTTCTCTTATAAGAGCTCGAGACGTGTTTGTGGATACAACTGATGGGGTGAAATGATTTGTCACAACTAGATTAATATGCGAAGATTTGGGGCTTGTGAAGGTGTGCGTGCATGGACAATGATTACCATCCTATATTAGTTGCAGGTAATGGCATGATGATTGGAAAAAGGATGTAGACATGATGCCAAATGTCTTTTTATGCATCGTATCACCTCCAATTGATTTGGCAGGCCGTCAGTGTAACCATCACCTAATTGAAATACTCTTCCTCGTACCTTTGTATGAACACGCATCCCTTTCCTAATGGTTTGATTATTTTGGAATGTTTAATGGGGGCACGGAATTTTGAGTGACATCATGTTGACATCATCATGGTCCCACAGACATGTGGCAATTTCGTACTAGTCCATGTCATTTCTCATATGGATCTGGGTGCAACCTACATGTAGTTGAGTTCGATATAGTGATTGAAAACCCCAGTGGTCCCTCTTTATACATGTGGCAACTTCATAATGGTTCATGTTGGTGTTGAGGTTAGTCTACGTGTATCTGAGCTTGATATGCAAATCAAAGTTCCCAGTTGGTCCTCACCATACAGACAACAACCTCAGACTAGTTCTAATGAGCGTCTTGTTGGAATGCCAAGTTGGTTTGACTCTCCTAAGTGTTATAGGTGGAATGTTGTATAGGCTCTAGGTGTCATTGAATGGGCGGGAAAATATGCAGTGATAATGATCGACAGGTGGTTAGTTGAAACCAAAATACCGTTGTCATGACCCAACGATAGTGGTTTATCCTTCTATATTATTTTTAGGAAACACCATTCAATCTTCAACACATGGCTCCTAAAATCGTCGTAACACCCCATATGCATGTTACCTCCCATACACTTTCACAATGTAAATTTAGACATGGGACCTTGGGGCATGATTTTTCTATTGATTTCTCTAGGGTGATTGAAATTCTTCTAGAACTTTTTCTACATGAGCACTTGTGAGCTTTCTTTTAGCCTCTATTTCATGCAATATTGACCTTACAACATTGACCAACATGTATATTGTATCTATGGTCAAATTTGTTACTAACATCGGTTCCGGCAGGGATACCATACCCATGTTGTTTGCTAAGAACTATAGAACAAGTTCCTTCTTCTGTTTGGATTATGGAGTCTGCTTGAAATGATAGGCCCCCCATGCACCTAAAAATTGATCTGACAGGTGACACAAAATTGTTCTACAACTTACAATGCTACAATATTAACTATTTGCGTGTGTAATAAATGGTGAATGAAGTAAAATTAAAAAATACATGGAAGGAAAGAATTTTTATTTATTTATGTACAAGGTGAGAAGCTTTGCAGCATTCAGTACTACTAGAAATGCTTGAGGAACCTCCCATTTGCAGGTGCCCCAAACAATTGTCCATCCAGTTGAGCCAATTCATATGTATTGTTTTCTTGAGCTTCTACAACTTGGAAGGGTCCAAGACAGAGATTGTCAATATTTCCATGTTTCCCTTTTGCTTCTCTTTTGGAATCCCACTTTAGGACCAAGTCACCTGCCATGAAATTTATTTCCTCCATCCTTTTGTCAAAAATTTCTTTCATTCTTACTTGGTGAGCTTGGGACTTTATTTGGACCTGCTCTCTTACCTGTTGGATTTCAATCAATTGGTTGATTCTCATTTTCATGTCATCAAGTTCTGCCTTCTCCTGTTGTAGAAGCTTCATCACAGGGAGACTAAGTTGGATAGAAAAAATGGATTATTTTCCATACACCAGCTAAAAAGAAGAAGTCTCGATAGACCTATTTATGCTTACTTTGTCTGCCCAAACCACATATTTCAGGTGAGAATCCCATTCTCTCTTATTTTGGGACAACATCTTCTTGATGATATTGATGAGATTTGTATTTGAGGAATCTACCAAGCCATTGCCTTCGGGTTAATAATAAGTAGAGTGCCCAAGCTCTATGTTGTAATTTTGGAAAAATTGCAGCAACTTAGCATCTTTGAAATCTTGGGAATCATCAGTTGTGATCTTTCTTGGGCACCCAAACTTGGCTAATATGTTCTCCTCAAGGAACTTGATGATGATAGTGTCATTCGTTGCTCTTGTGGGGATGGATTCTACCCACTTGGTGAAATAATTTGTCGTTGTTATTATCCATTTGTGTTTCCCACTGGTATTTGGGTTGATTTCACCAATCAAAATCCAAAACCCATTGTTGAAAAGGTTCCTTTGGCGCTTTAACATGTTTGATTGGAAGGGTCTGCAACTTTTTCTTTCCTACAAACATTTGACACTTTGTGCACGCTCTAACCATGCAATTCACATAAAAAAAAAGAGATGGCTAGTAATAGCTAGCCCTGAGGATCTTGTATGCAGTGGCTCTCCAAGCATGGTGACCCCCACACACTCCCTTGTGAAACTCGTTTATAATTTCCTCAATTTATTCTTCAATAAGGCAATTCAATAATATCCCTTCTGGATCCTTTCAAAAACAAATTTCTCCCAAAATGAAAAACTTTATATATTTAAGTTTAATAGATCTTGCCTTAGCTTTGTCCCATGATGGTTGGAAGCTTAAGTTATGTAGCTAAAAAATTACATCTATGTACCAATCAAATTGAGCAAATTTAGGGCTTACCTTCAAAGATGGTTCTTGTGTGTCATCTTATTATGGTTCTGCTGCTATGATGTCTACTGATAGAGAATTTATATCGAGAGATCTGCAGTTAAATTTAGCAAGTAGTTTGGCAAGTACTTGTCCCTTTATCAATTTAGTGGGTTTGATATCCGAGTCATAATCATGCAGTTTTGTAATACATTTGATCCAAGCAGATATTGGTGGCCACCCACCTATTCCAATCGATTCCTCTTGATAGATTTTAGTTCAACATGTTATTTTGTAATTCTTTGTAATTGTGGGTTCTACACTTCCAGGGTTGTTTGAAGCCCTGGACAACTTCTAGGTAGAGATTGGCTGCACACCTAATCCAACCGGCTTATTTTGGAAGTTTATGTGTCAATAGATCTTTTTGTACTTCCAGGGTCGTCTTGGCGCCCTAAACAGTGTTTTTTTGGCTTGCCATGGTCAAAATGTAAACAGAGTTAGAGTTTGATGGCATAATGTGTAGTTCTCTAAAATACCTTTCCAATGGGCTATCACGCGCCTAAAACGGAGGTTGTGCGCAAAATTTATGAGCCCGATAATTTGAGGTACCAACTTACTCATCAGGGCCCACATATTTTTTGTCGTTTCATCTCCTAGGGTTAGGTTTTGGATGTCTAGGGTTTTGGAATTCATGAGTAATGTTAAAAAGGCCTCTGGAGCCTCATTGTAATCATTTTGGTTAGACATAGGCATGTAGGATCCACATCTCTTCTCATAGATAACTACCACCATTTGAGCAAGTTGTTTTCAATTATGTAGTTTTACAATTTTAGCCTATTTTATTTATTCAATAGAATTTATTGTTCACTAGATATTTGTTGTTGTTCTCTGTATCTTTGTGTTATCATATTCAATCTTTTATTCATTTCGTTCCACTCATAAATCCAGATCAGTGGTATCATATCAGTCTGCTCTTCATTTATTTTTCTTCATGCATATCCCCGACAAGATCTGGGTACAAGAAGTCGGGACTTGAACCAGTTGAGCCTTTGCAAGATCGCCAGCGCCGAGCCTGAAAAAAACCCATGGGGGACTAGAAGAAAGATGATGGAGCAGGATATCATTTTAAAATGTTTCTCGAGGAATCCCTTGTGCAAAAAAGGAACGAAATTATGGACAACTTTGCACAGATCCTTCAATGACTACCCACAAGAGATGCATCTTCATCAATCGACCAAGAAACCCCCTTCAAGGTATAAGTAAATTTTTATATTCCATTATTTGAAGGACTGATATATGTGGATGTTGTAGATAAATGGTCAAATTTTATCAAAGGGTACTTTTCAGTCCACAATTTTCCCGACAAGGAAAAGATTACTTTTTCACTCCTCAAGGCCGTCCCCCATGTTAAGGACTGGTGGGATAATTACTCTGAGCAAAGGGTCATAAAGGAATATGAAATATTTGCAGTCGCCCCCACATTGAATCCCTTTAGGGATTCCATTAAAGAACAATACTACCTTGATGGAAGCTACGCGAACCAGGACACAAGATGGACCACACTGCGTCAGGAAAGGGACTAGACAGTACAATATTTCACCAATATTTTCCATACCCTGTGCACCAAATTGGTTATCAAAGACTCTAAACGACATCTAGTTCTAAAATATCACGGTTATCTGCATACATACATTCAAACATAAATGGATTTTCTAAACATCACATCATTAGGTGCATCTTATAGATATAATGTCAAGATCGAGCATAAATTTAAGCAGAAGAGGTGAGAGTTTGGATTTGCAAACTCCTCACAGATGAAGCAGGGAAAAGGCGGCCCCAACCCACAAAACAAGGGACAAAGAAAAGATGGACACTCTTAGGACTGAACCAATCCAAGTTGCAACACAATAAGGGTAATGAGAAGTTGAAGAAGCACACAGGAAAGTGGTGTGAATACCATAAAATCCCTTGGCACAACATAGAAGAATGTCGCTCCAAGCATCACTGGTGGTTGAGCTAAAAGATTATGAGTTAGAGGAAGATTCTAACTCTGAATCAAATCCAAAAGGAGGGAAGCAAATTATCAATGTCGAACCTAGCGCCATTGTCGCTACCACCAAAGTCTAGCCAAGTGAACTAGAAGAATCGGAGGAAGGGGAACGCCTCTTTCACTCACATATGTGGGTAAAGGGGGCCCCGCTTCATTTCATTGTCGATAGAAGAATTCATAAGAACTTGAGCTCATCAGAAGTCATCAAGTGGCTGGACCTATCGATGAAAATGCACCCACAACCCTACACCATCAGCTGGCTTCACCAAGGAAGATATCTCTGCATCATCCAACAGTGTCGTCTACCCTACAGAATCAAGCCCTTCGAAGACAAGGTTTTGTGTGATATTTCTCCCCTTGAAGTTTGTGATGTTATTTTAGGACAATCATATTTGTGGAATCAACATGTTGTGTATGATTCTAGACCCCACAGTTTTATTATTACTTTGTGTAGACAATTGTACAGGATACCAGAGGTAGCGTCGCCTATCGCTATTTCTTTAATCTCTGCTAAGCAATGCAGTAAGGTAATTTCACAGACTAGGAAGTTCGTCTTCTTTGTAATCCATGCTCACAATAAGAAGAAGGTCGCTTCCACATCTGTTGCCTCTACACAGAGCCTCTCTTTGCAGCAGAAGTAAGTGGACGAGATCGTGGAAGAGTACATAGACATCTTCTCCTCACCCATCGGGGTACCGATGCACTACCACGTCAAGAATCCAATTGATCTGACCTCGGGTTCACCTCTGCCTAATGGACTAGTCTATCATTGCTCGTTGATGGAAAATGATGAAATCAAGCATTAGATCCAAGATATGCTTCGAAATGTGCACATTAGAACAAACTCTTCCCCTTGTAGAAGCCCGATTGTAATGGTGCATAAGAAAGACGTGACATGGTAGCTCTACATTGATTACAGAGAATTAAACAAAATCACAGTTAGGAACCGATACCCAATTCCCTGAATTGATGACTTTCTTGACCAACTCAAGGGGGAAAAGTTATTCAACACGATTGACCTAAATTTTAGCTACCACCAACCAAGTTCCCATCAAACCGACTGATGTATGGAAGACAACTTTCAAATCTAAAGAAGGTCTCTTTGAATGGTCGGTCATGCCCTTTGGATTAACAAATGCACTAGCCACTTTCATGAGGTTAATGGATGATGTATTGAGACACTTCATCAAATATTATGTGGTGGTATATCTGGATGACATCCTCATCTTCAACAGAACTTGGGAGGAGCACATGCAACATATTTTGCAGGTTTTGAGCACTCTGCGGCAACACAAGCTATATGCCAACTTGGAAAATGATCATTTGGCACGAACAGGGTCCAATACTTGGGCTACACTGTTGATTAGCATGGGGTACATGTGGATCTAGATAAGATCCAATTCATCCATGATTGGTCATCCCTGACCAAACTAATCGATCTTCAAATCTTATTGGGACTTTCCAACTTCTACTGACGGTTCATGTTGGGATTTTCCCATATTGCATGGGCCCTCAGCCAAGTGACCAAGGGAGGTGGCAGGGAAAATTTTTCATGGGGGAAGGAACAACAACAAGAATTTGATGATTTGAAGCATCGTTTGTGCTCATCTCCTATACTCTTCTTACCTATTCTGTAACAACCATTCGAGATTGAGACCGATGCATCTGACTATGCTGTAGGCACATTTCTCACTCAACATGGTCATCCAATAGCATACCATAGTGAGACACTCTTAGATACCATCCGAAAATACCCCACCTATGAAAAAGAAATGTATTCCATTGTGAAATATTGTCGTCAATGGAAACATTACATTCGGGGAAACGATACAATCATTCACACTGATCAAAAGCCTATGCAATTCATACAAACACAAGAAAAGTTGCAGAACAAATTTCATCAAAAGTGGTCCACATACCTACAACAGTTCCATATCAACATCAAGTATAAGACAGGAAGCACAAATCGTGTCGTTGACTGCCTCAGTCAACCTCATGTGGTCGCACTCACCACTGTGCTCCATTCATGTGGGAATGAGGCATCTGAGTGGCCCCAAATTTATTAGCGAGATCTTGACTTCACCACGAACTATCAACTCTTGGGTACATGCATGAATATCACTGATTTTCACATTCAAGATGGACTATTATGCCATTTGGTGCATCTATGTGTTCCTGCAAGAGAGCATGCAAAGTTTATTTGGGAGGCTCACTATAGTCGGATGGAAAGACATTTTGGCATGGAGAAAATAATGGCCATTCTATAGAAACATTTTATTGGCCAAAATTTCGACAAGATGTCAGCAAATATATCAGATCTTGCACTGTCTATGCCATTTCCAAGCCAACAATCAAGAAGCAAGTCTTATATACCCCTCTTCCTACTCCCGAGAGGCCTTGGGAATCCATCTCGATGGATTACATGTATGGTCTTTCATCCACCTAGCAAGAAAATGATTGCGTATTTGTGGTGGTTGATCGATTTTCAAAGATGGCCATTCTCACATCCTGCAAGAATAACATCACAATGGTAGATACTTCCATGTTCTTCTTCGAACGAGTGTGGGTCCATTTTGGGATACCACAAAACATCATCTCTTATCGGGACAACAGGTTCCTCAACACATTTTGGTTGAGTCTCTGGTCACTATTGGACACCAAGCTCACTAAATCCACTTCCTTCCACCCTCAAACCGATGTCCAAACATAGGTCGTCAATCAGATGATTGTGCACATCCTGCACATGTATAACTCTAAGCATCCACGTACATGGGATGAGAGTCTTCCCTATGTTCATCACAACTAGAACATGGCTCTCCATAGCTCCACCGGCCATAGCCCCTTTCAGGAGGGGCTGGGATTCCAACCATTGGGTCCCATTAATGTTACATTACCTCTTGCAACCACATAGACAGATTCTTCCCATGTTCAATTTGAGGCCGACAAAGCCACCAGATTCATTGAGGGGATTCAACACATCTACCAATAGGTCCATGAGATTTTGAAGAAAGCCAATGCTAAGTACAAGCAGTTCCATAATCAACACCAAGTACCACACAAGTTTCAAGTGGGAGACAAGGTTTGGTTAAATTTGCAAAAAGAACGCCTTACAAGGCCCCATCAGAAGCTCTATCCACTATGCTATGGGCCTTACACTATCACCGAGGTTGTGGGTTACAATGATTTTGAGCTCAACACTCCCCCATTCCTTGGCTTGCACCCAGTGTTCAATGTGGACCTCCTTCGACCATATTTTCCACCATTATTGGACACCCCGGAGATCGCAGAACAATTGAAACCAATAGAGCTTGACCTTGACTACATGGAACATGCATCCACTGATCAGATAGTGGACACACAAGTCAAGGGAAATCGCCAGCAACAGATACAAATTTATCAAGTTGTCAAGGCAGGGAAGCTCCTGCACCAAGGCAAGTGGCTCATAGGGAGACAAATTCAATAGAAATTTCCTCACCTTATGAGGGAACTCAACACAATGGAGAGAATTTATTCCTAAGTGGGCAGGATTGATCTAGGTGGATATTGGTGGCCACCCACCTATTCCAACTAGCTCCTCTTGATAGTTTTTAGTTCAACACGTTATTTTGTAATTCTTTGTAATTGTGGGTTCTATACTTCTGGGGTTGTCTGAAGCCCTGCACAGTTTCTAGGTGTAGATTGGTGACCGCCCACCTAATCCAACTAGCTTATTTTGGAAGTTTTCATGTCAGTACATATTTATATACTTATAGGGTCATCTTTCAAACTGTAGATGGAGTCATAGTTTGATGCCATAATGTGTATTTCTCAAAAATACCTTTCCAACGAGCTATCACGCATCTAAAATAGAGGTCGTACACAAAAGTTATGACCCCGGGAAGTTGAGGTACCAACTTACCCATCGGGGCCCACATAACTTTTGGCATTTCATCTCCTAGGGTTAGGTTTTTGGATGTCTAGGGTTTTGGCATTCATGAGTAATGTTAAAAAGGCCTTTGGAGCCTCATTGTAATCATTCTGCTCAAATGAATGTGCGTAACAACCACATCTCTTCTTAGAGATAGCTACCACCATTCGAGCAAGTTGTTTTCAGTTCGGTAGTTTTACAGTTTCAGCCTATTTTATGTATTCAATAGAAGTTATTGTTCACTAGATATATGTTGTTGCTCTTCGTATCTTTTTGTTATCGTATTCATTTTTTTATTCATTTTGTTTTGCTCATAGATATGGATCAACATTTACCCCTTCTCCCTTCATTGTAAGGTTGCGTAAGGATATACCTTATTGCACTAGTGGGCACATAAGCAAATATTTTTAGTGCAATATATAATCTCTAAAATACTTTAGTGCCTTGACTAGGGAATATTATTGTTTCTCCAAGTTGTTATATCTCATTTCAACATCTCTTAAATATCTATTAAAGAAGGCTATATGATGTTCTTTGTTTTCCTCATTTTTTTGTAATAGTACAACAACTATGGTATGTTTTGAAGTAAAAGATAAGACAAGGAAATATTTATCATAGTTTGGGTTAACTGACATTGGAGATTCTCCCAATGCATATTTGATTTGTTAAAAATACTCTTTAGCCTCAATAGTCCATTTGACTTCATGGTCTTTCCTCAACATGTTAGTGATATGCTTTACTATTTCAACAAAATTTGGGACAAGCCTCTTCAGAAAATTTATTATGCCAAGGAAGGATTGTATTTATTTATTATTTCTTGGAAGGGGAATTTGATTGATGGCCTCTACCCTTTCTGGATCTATCTTCACCCCTTCATTGGATACTATATGGCCAAGGATCTTTCCTTCTGTCATAGAAAAATAAGACTTCTTGGGATTTAAGGACATGCCAAATTTTCTACATTTCATAAAAGTGTGCCTCATATGCCTGATGTGATCTTCATCTATATTTGAGAAAACAGTCATGTAATTAAGGTATATAAAAATGAATCTATCTTTCTCACCCACAAAATCTATGTCCATGGCTCATTGAAATGTGGCTCCTGCATTAATCAACCCAAAATTCATTTTATCATACATGAAAGTTCCCTATGGGGTTGTGAAGGCTATCTTTTCCTTATCTCCTGGATGCATTGCCACCTTGTTATATCCTAAGAAACCATCCATCATAGAAATTATGTTTTCTCCTACTTCTTCCTGCAGTATGCAATCCATCTTAGGAAAAGGGTGATTACCCTTCACAAAGAATTTGTTTAGGTTTTTGAACTCTACACAGAGCCTGATCTCTCCACTCTTCTTCCTAAATGGAACCAAATTTTACATCCATTCAGAATATCTAGGGGAATTATGATCAAAGAATTTAGCAATTTCATCACCTCTTTCTTAATAATAGGCAACAAGAGAGGATCAACTTGCCTTAGTTTATGCCTAAAAGGATTAGTACCAGACTTGAGTGGTATTCTATGTTGTATGATGTTGGTATCATAAGTATTTAAAACATCCAGGAAAAAACATCCATGTAATCCTTGAACTACTCTAGATATTTCACCTTATGTTCACCAGGGATTTCCTTGGACAACTTTATGTACTTGAGCTCTTTTTCTCTCTGAATGTTGCATTCTTCAATGTTTTCATATTTGGGTAAAACTATAGGCTTCACAAGTACATAATTTCTATTGAACAATTTCTCCAAAGGTACTAGTCCTTTGGGAATGAAGTTATTCTTGAGTTGAAGGACCTTATGCTCATCCATATAGTCATTGAATTCATGAGTGATTTCAATATCTTCCTCATTCATCTATTTAGACTACTCTTCATGATATAAATCAATATGAGTATTTGCAAACTCATCTATAACATCCATAATCTTCTTGAATTGTTGGTCATCTTCAAACACTTTCCAATATTTGATATTGTGAGGGATGGATGGATAATACATCATCTTTATTTCATATTTCATTTTGGAAACAACATGTGTTTTAAAATTACTAGTTGTAACTGCTAAAGAATCAACCTGCTAATTAAACTCTCTTGAAACAACAATAATATTAAAAGCTTCATAGAAATTATCAATAAAATCCCATACCTGATTTTTGTACGCCCTCATCCTATGATGCCTTGTCTGATAGTGACCTTTGATTTTTTGCACTATGTTGGGTTCGTATTTTGATTGTTTTATTGCGATGATCAAATCCTTTTTGCATCGATATTACATATGATATGATCCATATTAGCCATTTTGAAGGATTTTGAAAGGTTTACATATCAATTTATCATGGATTCGCATCAGGTATGTATAATTAATGTTTTTACAATGATTTTGAGATCAATTCAATTCAGTTTAATGTTTATAAAGATCTAACATTCTGATTGCTTGCAGCAGGTTGAAATTGTGATCCGATCCTCCATCCGGACCTTCATCTGGCACTGTTACAGGCAATGAACTTAAAGATTAATTTGTGGGTGGATGAAGTGGAATAAGAAAAATATGACACATGGGTTTTGTGCGTACTATTCCCAATTAAGTCTCGGGCGAGTTGTTTCCTAAAATTCTAGATGGATTGAGAGAAGTTCGTGGTTTTCAATTCACATTCCATCTGATACTCTATCTGGCACTCAGAGCACAGAGGAGTTGGTGGTTAGCACATTGGCGGCCTGTGGTGGATGAATCGATGATATGGGTTTTGTGTCCCCTCATGGCCTCCAGCTACAGAGCTCGACACACCTCAAATTGGGCGGTTATGATGATCATTGAGTGGCTCACGGGTTTTCTAGAAGCTGATGTTGTTAGAAGCTCATTTAATGAGTTTGCCATTTTTAGAGGAGGTCGACCCTTCCAGTGATCAACCTCTCGAACTGTAACTTATCTATAAATACCACTATCAATGGCACAACCACAAAGAGAATTGTTAAGAAGAGTTTCATTGTGTAATTCAGACATTCTCTGCAAATTTTGTTCCATACTTCTTTTTTTTATTAATGATAGAATTGCATTGAGTTAAGCCTGTGTTTTATTGTTGAAGAGTAGCCACGACCTGCTGGGGGGGCCACCAATGGTCTGGACTGTATATCAATAGATATTGTGTGTTTATCTTGTTTCTTAGTTAGAATTTATACTTGTTTCTTTGTTGTATGTATTTTTCAGTTTCAATTACTATACATGCCAATTATAATTTGATTATCTAATTCGTCTTTCCTTAAATTGCAGATTGTTTGTAAGAGTTGGTTGATTATCATGTTGTGTCTCTTCTTTCTTAGCTATGAATCGTCCTACATGATACTAATTTAGATAGTTTTATTGAAGTCTTAATTAGTCACTTTGGTTTTGATAAATAAAACAAAGTATTAACTCAGAGAGAGTATTAGTGTAAACATAGTATTAGTTTAAAATTGTTGCAAGCTTTGATGGATTAATTGTTTCAAGTTTTGATAGCTATAATTGAGATAGATTTATTTCCCATTTCAATTAGTCTTCGTAGATCTATTTTGTTTATTAATTTCGCCTTAGTATGATAGGATAGAAATAGGTTTTGGATTATGATTTTTAAAAGCATTCTAGTTAATTTTGAAATATGATTTTTAATGATAGAATTAGTTAAGTTTAGATCATGAAATCTCAGTTATGAATTTGAGTTGTAATTTCTAGTTGGCATTAATCAAGAATTAGAAGTTTGCACATAGTGAATTTGAATTAGGATTTTCAATTATGAGTTTTGAGTTTGTAGATTTCTATACGAAGTATTTTCAATTATGAGTTTTGAGTTTGTAGATTTCTATACGAAGTATTTTCAATGTTATTTTAGTTACGGATTAGAATTAGAATTTCTAATTAGTGTTAGTTATGGGTTTGTGGATTTTCTTCAGTTAATGTTTATTCTTTGTAGGATAGAAATAGTTGTGAGTTTCTTTAAGAATAGAGTTCACTTGTCAAAGATAGTTTTGATAGAGTAATTTCTTACTTGCTTGTTCATTCAGAGATAGATAGATTAGTTACTTACTTGCTTATTTACTTGTTCACTAAGAGATAGATAGATCAAATAATCTAGAAATAGCTTACTTGTTGTTTGTTTATTTAAAAAGAGATTGAATAGATAGTTTGAAATAGATTTCTTGTTATTTTCTTATTTAGAGATAATTCATAGTCCTAGATTGTTTAAGGTTACTTAGGTCATATAGAGTTCATAATGCTAGAATTGCTTAAATCTCTTCAATATTTGAGTTTATTGGCATTAGATTAGGTGAGGCTAGGCTATATTAGAGTTCTAGACCTGTAGATACAGTGTTGGCACCTCAAAGATTACGAGCCCCAGGTTGACAATTTAATGTCTAAATATATAGCATATATTTCACTCGACACACTACTAGCTCTGAGTCTCCAAATGCCACCAACTCACTAATTCACATTTTTCTTGCTACCTCCAAGCCTAGAATCAAGGCTGCCTACTCAACTATATTGATAGTGGTCTCAAACTCTAGTTTGTAAGACAAGTGAATTTCATTTTTGTTAGGAGAAATAAGTACTACACCAGCTCCCACTCCTTCCTTTGAATATGCCGCATCAAAATACATATTCCATATACCACCTACTTTTTTAGCAGGGATTGCTAAAGGATGTGTGAGTGTTAGGGATTCCTTGTATTCTTCATTGATTATGAGGATGCAACAACCAAGATCTTCATCAACATAATATACAAGATGATTTACAGGATTGTTTTGGTCAGTAACTACATAAGAGAATTTTGTTTCTTTGTATAATTTCTTGTTTTCTCCTCCAAATACCGATACAATTGCACAAGTCATGTCTATCTACATTGTTCCTCTTATATTTTGTGACCATGTTCTTGATAGTAGCATGCCATAGTTGGAAAGAACATCAACCACCACTACATCCATCATAATTCTTTTGACAGGAAGTTGAGCCAAAGCAACTAACATGTCTTCGATCAACCCATTGTTAGAAAAACAGGACTGCAGAGCAATAAAATAAAACAAATGTAGAAACAAAAAACAGAAGACACACAATACAAGAGAGACACATATTTACGTGGTTTACCCAGTGTGGGCTACGTCCACCAGAGAAATTGTCAGGTCCTTCCTTTATTATTATCCAGCAAATGAAGGGATACAACCTACAACAAAACCCGTTGTAACTTCCTCTTCTTTCTCTCACAGTCTCCTCTCTTAGAATACAATATTCACCATCCTCCATAGCCGCGATACATTTTCCTCATAAAAGAGGGTTGCCTTCTAGGGAAAAAAACCCTAATATAATCTCTACCGTTAGATCTACGACCTTATAATTAACGGTCCATATTTACAATGAAATTACAATATACTTTTACAAGGCAATTTTTGCTTTGGGAGCTTTGCCCCCGAACCCCCGCTGGGGGCCCGCTTTCCCCCAGACCCCCTAGCCAGGGGGATAGCCCCCCTGGACCCCGCAAAGGGGGTACCCCCCCCTCTGCACTCCCCCGCGTGGAAGAGTGTACATACTTCTGGGGTGTAAATACTTCATGGGGTATAAACATGACTGAAATCAAGGACCTCTAAATCACGAAGATAATCAGGCTCCACAACCAACAATCTCCCACTTGGAGACTGATCTCAACAACTCCACCACTGTTGTATATGCTGGACTATGAACCTTCTTGGACCTGGCAAATTTCTCATTTTCATCTTCATTCTTGAAGACCAACTGAAACTGAGCAGGAATTCAGTTTCTCCTTAGTTACTCCCTTTGTTAACATATCTGTAGGATTCTGGCTAGTGTGTATCTTTTCCAGCTTCAATTGTCCATCTTCTAAGGTGGATCATATGAAATGGTACCTCAACTGTATATGCTTAGTCTTCGAATGGAAAGTTGAGTTCTTTGCAAGGCAAATGGCACTCTGATTGTCATAGTACAATCGACTGCTCACTTGTTTCTTTCCCAATTCCTCCATAAACCTTTGTAACCAAATCATTTCTTTACTAGCCTCTGTAGCAGCAACATACTCTGTCTCTGTTGTTGAAAGTGCAACAACCTTTTGCAGTTTCGAAATCCAAGTTACTGTTGTTCCACCTATAGTAAAAACATACCCTGTGGTGCTCCTCCTATTGTCTTTATCACCTGCCATATCTGAATCAACATATCCCTGTAGAAAAGTGTTTGAACCTCCAAAACATAATGCATGTGTAGTAGTACCTCTCAAATACCTGAGAATCC
>ML789545.1:50950-86509 GCA_009831015.1 Picea engelmannii
AACCAAAGGGATTACCTCCAAGAAGGGGTATCCAACATGAAATACAATTGCAACAAGATTGTCCTCTTCCAAACATTGGTATGTACAGGATGTCAGTCATGGAGAATGTTGAAATTAAAAAACAAATCCAAGAGTTTCTTGACAAAGGGGTCATCATGCCAAGCACATCGCCATGTGGATCTCCAATTGTGTTGGTGCCAAAGAAAGATGGTACATGGCGTATGTGTGTAGATTTCAGGGCCTTGAACAAGATTACGGTTAAGAATCGCTATCCTCTTCCTAGAATTGATGATTTACTTGATCAATTGAAATATGCTAAGTATTTTACTAAGTTGGATTTGAGAAGTGGATATCATCAGATTAGGATTGCTGAAGGAGACACATGGAAGACATCTTTCAAACCAAAGCAAGGCTTGTTTGAGTGGATGGTAATGCCTTTTGGACTTTGCAATGCTCTTGCTACTTTCATGAGAGTTATGAATGATGTCTTAAGGCCTTTTCTTGATGATTGTGTTATTGTCTACTTGGATGACATTTTGATTTTTAGAAAATCTCGTGAAGAGCATGTTATGCATGTAAAACAAGTTTTAGATGTTTTGAGAAAAGAAAAGTTGTTTTTGAAGATGTCTAAATGTGAGTTTGGAAAAACCTCACTTATATACTTGGGGCATATTGTTGGTGGAGGAGAATTGAAAATTGATCCCTCCAAGGTCAAAGTCATATTGGAGTGGCCCAAGCCCAACAATGTGACAGAGGTAAGAAGTTTTTTGGGAGCAGCTCAATATTGAAGAAAGTTTATTGCTAACTTTTCTTCAATTGCAGCTCCATTACATGCAGTGACAAGTGTCAAGCAAGTTTTCCAATGGGGAGGCAAGCAACAAAAGGCTTTTGATACTTTGAAGGAGAAAATCAGTTCAGTCCCAGTTCTTGCACTTCCGAATTTGAGACAACCTTTTGAAATCCAAACTGATGCATGCAATTATGCAATGGGAGCAGTCTTGTTACAACATGGTAAGCCCATATGTTTTCATTCTGAAACTTTTAATGGTGTTGTGATTAACTATACTACTTATGATAAGGATCTGTATGCATTGGTGCAAAGTGTGAAAAAATGGAAACATTATTTGTTGGGGAAAGAAACCATCATTCACACGGATCATCAACCACTGCAATATTTACAATCACAAACAAAGCTACAACAAGCAAGGCACTTCAGATGGATGGGTTTTCTACAACAATTCCACTTGTCATAAGGTATAAGAAGGGAATTTATAACAAAGTTACTGATATGCTTTCAAGGCCTATTATTAGTGCTTCAGTTATTTTTAAGCATAGTCCTATCATGCATGAGAACTATGTTGAGCAATATGCTTTAGATGTTGATTTTAAAGAAGTGTATGCAACTTTGTGTCATTCTAACCATGTTGAGGAATTGGATTACCATGTGCATGATAATATTTTGTATCATCTTGGCAAGCTATGTATTCCACAAGGTGAAAGAATCAACATAATAAGAGAAACTCATTCTTCTCTTATTGTTGGTCATTTTGGTGTAGGCAAGACGGTGGCTAATTTGCAACGGTACTGCTATTGGCCTAAAATGAATGAAAGTGTTTCAAGATATGTAAGAGGATGTTCGTTATGTTCTACAAGCAAACCTAGCAATAGAAAGTTGGGTTTGTATACTCCACTTCCGGTTCCTTCTCGTCCTTGGGAAAGTATTTCCATGAACTTTGTAGGAAGTCTACCTATGTCTAAAAAAAATCATGATTATCTTTATGTTGTGGTTGATCGATTTAGAAAAATGTGTATTTTGATGCCTTGTAAGAAGCAGGTTACAGCTGAGCAAATGACACAAATGTTCTTTCAGCATGTTTGGGTACATTTTGGATTGCCTAAATCCATTATTTTTTATCGAGATTCTCGATTTATTGGGAACTTTTGGTCGAGTTTATGGGCACTCATGGACACCAAACTAAAAAAGAGCACATTTTTTCATCCGCAAACCGATGGTCAAACAAAAGTGGTCAATAGAACAGTGGTGCATCTTCTTCGTGGTTATTGCAGCAAGCATCCTAAACTTTGGGATGAGCATTTACACTACATTCAACATGCTTACAACCAAGCTAAGCACTCTTCAACTCAAACATCGCCATTTGAAGCATGTTTTGGCTATTTGCCCAAATCTCCTTTAGATTTTATCTTTGGGAAGGATATTGCTATTGATGGTCCATATGACATTGATAGGGCAGAAAAGTTCAATGAACAAATTCAGTCGATACATCAAATGGTACAAGAAAAGTTGGAAAAGAGTCAAGCCAAGTACAAGACAAGACATGAAAAGCATCGTGTTGATCATAGCTTCCAAGTTGGAGATGAAGTTTGGATTTACATTAGTAAGGAGAGGCTTAAAGGAGAAGGTAAAAAACTGAAACCAATTAGATATGGTCCTTTCAAGATTCTTGACAAGATTGGTAACAATGCCTTCCGTTTGGATTTGCCTCCTTATATGCAAATGTATGCAGTTGTAAATGTTGAGAATTTGAAATTGTATGAGCCTCCTTTGATTGATGATCAAGGAGAACATGTTCAGGTTCCTTCTATACATGATTTTTCCCCAGAATATCTTACAGAACTGCATGAAGACACAATCCTTGATAGGAGGATGAGAACTTCAAAACGGGGAAATGTGGAATATCTTCGAATTGGTCTTAAAGACACAAATCCAAGAAAAGCCAAGTGGATTGAGGTTGGGAAGGTGAGGGAACTATACCCTCATCTTCAGATACACTGAAAGTAGACTTTTGGAGGTCTAAAAGCTTTCCAATGGGGAGGTGTGATCCATGGGATCGAATTTTTCTCAAATTTCAAAGTGCTAGGAATCGCCTCAAATCAAACAAATGCATAGGCCTCATCGTCACGAACCCAATGCAACTCGAACGGGTTCAAACAAACATCAGATGAGTGAGATATCGCGTTCTGTTCAAATTGTCAAACAAGTAAAAAAAATTGCAATCTGTACAGTTGCTGATGTGGCAGGGTCGTACGCTGACATGGCAGGGTCGTACGCTGACGTGGCAGGTCTGTACGCTGATGTGGAAGGTGCTAAGTTGGCAGACAGTTGGCATTTGTGAGGTCGAATCATATTTCAACACGTGGCACATTTTTGACAAGTGGGAAGGTGCCAGGTGGCCCAGACATGGGCTTCCACGTGGCACCATTTTTGGTTTGGTTGTTAAAATTATATGGAGTCTGTGGGGGTCGAACCCCAGACCTCTCGCTATGGTGGAGCGCCTTCACACGACATGGGTTACCAATAGCCCACGCATTAGTTCTTATTATATATATGTGTTAAAACTTATTTAAGTTTGAACTATAGTGTGTTTCGGCATGGGCGTCGAGCTGGGGCTTAGCCCCAGCCCACGGTTTTGTTATCATTACATATGATCATGCGTTGACAATGCGCAAGAGTTTTTTTTCAACAGTTAAACCACGCACCAACACTTGTCGCTTGACCATTTGATTGGAGTTTATCCCTTTTATGCACAGTCACATGGTCCATACGCCCAACGACTTGGCGGTTAGGGGGCTAGGTTCCCTAACCATTCTACAGTTGTGCACGTGTTGCGGTTATGTGCTCGGTGCTAGGTTTAAGCATGAGAAAATGCGCAGAGGCTAGGTTTGACACACAGAAGTGCAATTTGGCGATCCAGAGACAGTAAGTTTGAAGGGGAGCTTCCAGGAAGCCTATCTTCTTCAATTTTTGGCCAAATCAGGTGCTAAAAAAGCCCAGCTAGGGGTTTTTGGATGTTTTGAAGCCATTGGAGCCATCTATTTAGAATTTTGAGCATTGTAAAGCACATATTTTAGCACTTTGACGTTTTAGCAAATAATATAAAAGATCCATTGGAAGCTGGACCAGGAGATGTAGCCCAAGAGAGGGGTGAACTCCTTTATCATTTGCTGTGTTATGTGTTTACTGTTCACTATATTTGCTGGTTATTATTTGCATCTTGAATGTGTAATTTTCTTTGAAATTTGTGTTTGCAAATTGATACTTTTTCATAAGCACACTAAAATAAAAATTTTGCAAATAATTTCAAGAATACAAGTCTTTATCATTTTCAGATCAGTCGACCATAAAAATGAGCTCGTTATCTTGCTTTATAGGTTTTTCATTTGTGATAAAACCATTTATTTAATCCAATATTGCTTCTTGAAAATGGATACTTCTTGTCAAAATCTTGATACTGCCTCTAGTTTTCTAGTAGATTTATAACTGATTTTTCTGGGTAAAAAATAACCTTTTTACCACCATAGTTAACCTGTTGATATTATTGTTGGGTATGTTCTCCTTGTCTAATTAAGATTATGTTTGGATCCTTCTGGATGACTCAATTGATTCCAACTATTGCACTGGATGTTCTTGAACTTGATGGGTGAGAGGAAAAACAGAGTGTTTCCTCTCGACTGACATTACCCAACAAAACATGGCATAATTGACCAATCCATAAAATATTTTTCCTCAAGATTATCCAATGGACTGGTCAGATTGGCAATTGTACCTTAGGATAGATTAGAGAGCATTCCACTGCTCTCAAGTTTGAACTAATGATACCAGAGAAGGACATTTCCTCCCTCGCAAAATGCATAACACACTCTCCTGACGCCTGAAGACAAGATTGTTGATTATCTTCTCTCGTGGAGAGGGATTGTGCAGGTGGGTCATCATCTGCCACACCTAGAATCCGAGTAACTAATCTTAAGAAGAAATATTACTCACAAATTATTTTTTCTTCATTTATTTGGATTTCTCTTATAAGAGCTAGACACATGTTTGTGGAGACAGCTAATGGGAAGAAATGAATTGTCACACCCATCCTGATATGATAAGATTTTGGGATTTCAAGGGTGTGTGTGCATGGAAAAGTATTATTGTCCTTTGTGAGCAAAAGGTAACAACATGATGATTGGTGAAAGGATGTAGACGTGATGCCAAATTTCTTTTTATTCATTGTATCATCTCCAATTTGACAGGCTATCAGTGCATCCATCACCTACTTGAAATATTCTTCCTCGTACCTTTGTATGGACATGCGTTACCTTCCCAATGGTTTGATTGTTTTGAAAGTTTGAATGGAGGCACAAAATTTTGAGTGACATCTTGTTGACATCATCATGGTCACACATACACGTGGAAGTTTCCTAATGGTCCATGTCATTGCTCATATGGATATGGGCTCGGCCTACGTGTAGTTGAGTTTGATATAGTGACGAAAACCCGAGTGGGCCCTCTTTATACATATGGAAAATTCATAATGGTCCATGTTAGTGCCAAGGTGTCTTTTAGGTCAGTCTATGTGTAGTTGAGCTTGATATGTTGACCGAATTTCCCATTGGGCCCTCACCATATAGGTGGGAATCTCAGATTGGTTCTGACAAGTGTCTTGTTGGAATGCCAAGTTGTCTCTCACTCTCCCGAGTGTTATAGGTAGAATTTTTTATTGGCTCTAGGTGTCACTGAATGATTGGACATATGTGCAATGATAACAATTGAGCAGGTGGTTAGGAGAAACTAGAATATCGTTATCACAACCCAATGATAGTGTTTTAGCCTTCTATATTCTTGTCAGATGAAACCATTCACTCTTCAACATGTGGCTCATAAAACTTTTGTCACACCCCATATGCATGTTTTCTCTTGTGCACTTTCACGATACAACATCGGTCATTTGTCATAGACCAGGCACGTTTGCAACCATTGGATGATCGGGCTCGCACCTTCACTAGTGCTTGATTCATAGGTCGTGGTCTCATGATAGATATTAGGTCTCATGATAGAGCTTAATCTAAGAGGGGCTTAAGCATTTCAGGGACGCAATTATCCCTACTTCAGCTCTTGATAAGTTCCTAGGTGCTTGAAATTTATCTTTGGGCCCTTAGGACATAATTTTTCTATTGATTTATCTAGGGTGCTTGAAATTCTACTAGCCCTTTTTCTCTAGGAGTTCTTACGAGCTTGCTTTCAACCTCTATTTCACCTAATATAGACCTTACAACCTAGACCAACATGCAAATTGGATCTAGGGTCAAATATTGTACTAGCAGTCCTTTTTATCTTCTTTCATCCATTTGTTGAGGTGTCAACCTTGTAGGTTGAGTGAGGTTAGGAGGTGGAGCATAATTCTCTCTATAGTTGTTAGAGATCACTCTTCTAGTGGCCATATTTTTACTTACAATTTTTTTTTCCATACTGAAAACACACTCTATGAATTTAGGTTCAAAGAGTCACACCTCATGTTGAATTTTCTCCTTTAAAGTTCCGATAAATATATCTAACCAATTATGTTCTAGAATGTTCTTTTCCTTGAGACTTAGTTTTTGGAATCACTAAATGTGCTCTATAATTTGACCTCTTTTCCGAAGATTTATCAATTGAATAAATAATGTATTTCTCTTAATATCCCCATAATGTGATATCAATCCATCCGTAAAAATGAACCAAGAGATAAAAAAAAATCATTTCTTCTTTCACAAAACCATTGATACCAAACAAATTGATTGTTTCTAAATACAAGGATGCAAGAGTTACCTTTTGAAAGGTTGGCACTTGGTGCAGATTAAATAATTTATCCATCTGGAATATCCATGCTATACGATCTTTTCCATCAAACTTCCTCATATCAATCTTGGAAATTAAGTAGTTCATTGTTACCAAGTGGAACCCCCAATGATGCAGATTTGGAGGTAATGAATAATCATGATTTTGGGGCTCAAACTTTATTTCCTCCACATTTACATGATTTCCTTGTGTCATGATATCTCCTTGACAGAATCTCTCATCTAGGGTATGTAACAAAATGGTTTTCATAGAATTTTTCAATTCTTCCATCTTTGATCCACATTCTTTTCCATTTGTGCCCTATTTTCATCCATCATCTTTTCCATATGTTTCATTTGTACCACATTTGCATCCATGTCCTTTTCCATTTGTTCCATATTTTCCTCCATAATATTTTCCATCAAATCATTACTTGTTATTGACTTAACACTCAATTCATTAAATTGGTTCTCCAATTTGGATAGCAAGTGAAAAATATCTTATCTTTCTTCCTTAGTTGTGGTTGAAATTTCTCGAGGTTTAGTTGGTGAAGTAATTTTTGGTGAACCATTTGTCATGTGGAACAAAAAGAATAATACTCCTTTTTGTTTTCTTTTTATCACAAATTTTGAATCACCAAAAGAATATCTACCAATCAAAAGTTAATCCAATTGTAAGTTGTGTACCTTTAGATCCCTAGTTTTGAGACTATCTTGTTAACTGACCTTTTTCCTAATGCATCTATGCAATTTCAAACCTTTTGAGTCTAAAATTTTCTTCTTGTAGTAATTTGATATGTCTTCTCTGTAATGGCATAGGTTTGACCAAAATTTGATGTGTCAAGTTAAAGTTATGGTAACTTTCCCAAAACTTATTGATTATTATCTCTTTCCAGATAATGAACTTGTATGGAATGCCACATGTCCAATATTTTAGATCTGATTCTAAATTTTTTACTTAAAATAACATGGTCTATATTATTTGTAAAATAACTAGTGGCACTTGATTTGGACCTTTCAATCTTAAGATATAATAGTTCTACCATGAACTCTTGCTTGAGACTAGTTTTAGGCCTAGTAAAAAACATTAATTTCCATAGCCTATATCTCAGAAAGTAAAAAAATACAAAAACTAAAATTTGTACCAAAAGTAATTCGCTATGTATCAGTATATTAAAAAGTTCACAGTCTGAAACCCTTCCAAAAAAAGATATAGAAAAAAATCCAAAATTATGCATTTGAAACTAATTTTGGGACTAGTCACAAACCCTAGCTTCTAGAGGTTATATCTCAGAAAAAATAATGAAGTTCCAATACCTAAATTGTTTACCAAAAGTAATTCAATATGTCTCCTCAAGATACTGAAAATTTCACACTTTCAAACATTTCCAAAAATATTTATAGCGAAAATTCCAAGATGACTCATTTGAAATTAATTTTAGGACTAGTCACAAATGCTAACTAGCATAGGATGTATCTCAAAAAGTATAATGAACCAATACCTAATTTGTTTTTTCCAAACGTACTTTGTTATGTGTCCTTGGTATCCTGAAATTTTTTTGTCAGAAACTTCTCCAAAAAAACATTATAGTGAAAATTCCAAGATTAATCACTTGAAGGGGTAAAACCCTAGGATCACGTGCTATGAAACCAAATGTTTTGCACCAAACAATTAGAATAGAATAAAAATATAGAGAGAGAAGTAAACTCCACACCTTGGTAAAAAGAGAATAATGAACGTGAATCCTCTTTGAGGGGGAAACCTCCTTCTACAATAGAACAAATGTACAAGATGAAATGATCCTAAAACTAAGTCTCCTTGGTATATATATAGGAGACCAAGGATACAATTATAATTAAAAGGTCTAGTCGACAATATTAGTAAAACAATATAAATACAACAAATCAATATCTAGGGCTTTACATGGTTTCATTGTAGCTCATGGTTTTCTATGTATGGTTTTGAGGAGGCCTCTACCTATTTAAGGAGGGTGTCACTCTCATTTTGTATGGTTGGAAATGGAATAAGAAGACTATTTTTGCACAATATTGGCGTGCTTAATTTTCTGTTTCTTTATTACATTGTCCTAGGTTAAAATAGAAGGGTTTGGGGCATGCAAATCTCATTTAAGAAAGGACTAATGTAAGGCCAACAATGTAAACAATGTATGATCAAAATCTATTTTGTTTCTTTGTGATTTTTTTAAGCTATGTCTTAGTATTGAATTTAAACACTTCAAGGTTTTAAATTATTACCTTAGATGTATGATTTAATTAATCAAATTTGCAATACTTAGGATAGACCTAGAACAAGTTTAGCCTCTCTATGAATTTTGTATAATCTAGGTATCCTAGATTGATGATTTCCAAGCATTCTCCAATAAGTTGTATGGAGGCTCCAATAATCAAAGGAGAAAGGGGCGTCTCTTCAAGACATGGTTAAAGACTCCATTCCCAATGGAAACACTAGGGTTATTTTTATTTTCCTTTCCTTTCCTTTCCATCTCAATTAAAATCTTTCCATTTAAATTTTTGTTCGAAGCAACCTAGGGTTTAATACTTTCAATTTTCTAATATAACTCACATTTTTTCCAAGTTTAAGCTAAAACTTTCACATTCAATTATCAACTTGGTATTTTATTTCCAAGTCGAATTTCCTAAAATCTATTTGAAATGCTAATCGAACTAATTTAGGGTGTAATCTAGTTTCATTTTTTACTTCTTTTACACATAGATTTTCACCTTCTTCTTTTTTTTTTAAATCCATCAGCTCACTCATTAAGATAAATTTGATTGCAAGCTTAAAGTTTTGATAATGATCAAAGTATATTCCTATAAGCACTGAAATGGCCAACGTTATATTCTAATCCATTACTTCCTTGAATGTTTTTTACATATATAATTTTTAGGGTCTCTTCTCTCGTTAATGAGTTCCTTAATGATAAAACAACTTAATATTTGTATAGGCCAAATTGGCATACCTTTGAGCTCTTTCATTTCAATATTGGAAATTATTTTCTCATGAGCTATTATGATTAAGAAATGGTAGTTATAAATCAATATTGAAGGTTACTAGATAATTTCATTTTTATTCATTATCTAAGTGCTTTGTCATATGGAACATATAACTTAGTGATGTGAAGTAATAAATTGCATACAAGTGCACATGGACAAAATATTTCTACACACTTGGAGACAATTTACAGGGAATATTTTTCTTATGTATGTGGATCTTCTCTATCTTTGTTATAAGGTAATTTTAAAGTTTGGATACTCTTGTTGACTGTGGAAACTTGAGATAACAATCTAATTTCTTTGAAGCAAGTAGATATGTGAATCATTCAAGTGGAAATATTTCATGCTCTTAACATATTGACATACAAATTGATGCAATTGTGTATGGTTTGATTCTTCAGGCTCATAATTTACTTTAGATTTTCACTGTTATATTGGTACCTAGGGATACATGGTGAATAATGACCTGAGTAAATGGGTGGCAGGTGCAGGAAAAGTGTTCAATATCCTGGAGGAAATCGAATATCTTCCTATGCCTAGGGATTGGAGAATGTCTCCAATAAAATTGATGAAGCTTATTCTTTGTGGAGAGGCGTTTCTATAGAAAAAGAAGAAGGGATAAATAGGCTTTTTATTTTAGGAGATTTGATATTGGTAATATGAGTTGTTATTGACAAATCTGACATGGGGAATAATGCTCTAAATATTCTCATATCAAGGATACTCAACGTTCTCTCCAGCTTTGATGAAGTATTCATTTTTTATGTCAAGTGCAAGTTTAACACTGACTAAGTAGATTATTGGGCCAAGTTAGCCTCATTTTTTAGGCCAAGTACTTATATAAAAATGGACTTAGGGTGTTCCTCCCCATATCTTAGATTTCAAAGTTCCCCATCTCATATTAAATGACATGCAACAAGTGGAGGCGTCAAGGGACGGGTATTAGTATGGATGGGTTGTTCACACATATGAATCGTATTGGGTTCATTTTGGTAATTCAATGTGAACTGTGTGAAACATGCTTGAAATGTGGGATGCATTTGGTCATGGCAATCCTCAATGCAAATGGTTTTAGAGTCGAAGCGGGTCTAGATTGGTGCGATCCATTGGAGGGTTCGTGGATGCATTTCTAAGCTTCTACAGGTGGTTGTTGATGTTTTCAAATGGCATATTTGGAAGTTTCTCCTCCCTCGATGTTGGTTTCTCCCCCAACTCTGACCAAGTTGTTCCTGGTCTCCATGTTGCCCATTCCCGTGTTAGTCTCTAGAGGAATTTTTTTTGTTTTTGTCTTGCAATTTTACAATAGTGTTCATCACTTTGTGCTCATCTTTTTCAAAGTTGGGATTGGGGATTTCCGCTTCAAGTTTGTGTGGTATGGGTTCCTGGTTGTGGTTCAATGTGCATTCTATGTTGGAAAAGTATGGACTCCGACTGGTTTGAGGTTAGGAAAATCCTACATCAACATGAAGAGATAACGTAGGCAAACAATGGTGCTCTTTGGCACATCTCTACAAAGATTTCAAACCTGAAACATGCCAGTGTTGTCAATGTAGCAAACATCACAAACCTACTCTCAGCTTAGATGCAGAGGATCAATGCTTTGGAGCTTGAATGTTAATTACTCTGGTCCTAGTTACTCTGCATCATCGGGACTCTCCCTCTCTTGCCTCAATTAATCAAGGCACAATGAACTCTCAATATAAAGGGAAAAACGATGAAGAGGAAATGGTTCAATATTTGGTTACATTGGAAGTTGAAGAAGGATCTCATCATTCTGTTGAGGGGTAGGAAGTTTAGTACAATGAGCCTCCATAGCTATTAAATGTTTTTTAGAGTAGTTTTGTTCTTGGGTTAGTATGTTAAGCAAATAACGTGTAGAAATGTGTGGAATCTCCTCATGGAAAATGCTCTAATTTTTGTCTATGTTATCTTAGAAATATGCTCAATCTAGGAGGTAAATTTTGTAACTATGTATGACTTTGTTGTTTGCTTAGACATAACCCCTTTATATTGATATAATTTTATGTTACATATAAAAAAAATAGAATAATGACCTGAATAAATGTTTAAAGGATAAATCCCACACTATTGGTACATTTACAACCCTACGTGTTGAAGCAAAATTCAAATCTTTGCAATTTTTCCTTCCTAGCATAATTTTGCTCACATTTTGTGGTCACATGTGAATAATGATAAGAATCCTACAGTTGTTGTTTTAACACTCTGGACACTTAAAATTTGATGTTTTAAATACTCCAAATGATTATGTTATTTTTTTATTCAAAGATTAACTAAGTGAACTTTGCATATCTAAAATAACATGCTCCACTCAATGGTCTCATGTCACATACGTTCATGGTTTTTCCCGATAACAATGGGTTGTTAATATATGTTGCACACTTATGGTGAATCTAATTTAAGAGCCCTTCTTAATATATGTTGCACACTTATGGTGAATCTAATTTAAGAATTCTCTTGTGCCTATTAGTTTACTACAGTTTGAGAGCATATGCATTTACAATTATGGGTTATTTTCCTTGTAGATTGTTAGCACTTTCATTAACTCCAATTTTGGATCCAAATTCCCTTGTTATATTGAACATTATTTCAATTGTGGAGAATTAAATATTTTTCTAAATTCTGGGTTATATCACAACACTCACACTTCATCATCTAATTTAGAATTTCATAAGAAAGTGGCATGTATTTAGAATTTCATAAGAAAGTGGCATGTATAATGATTTGTTTTATAGATATATAATTGAATGTGAACGAATGGTTCATATAATGAAATGTTGGCATAGCCATTGATTTTTGAGTTTTTCTCTTTGTTGTCATAAAAATTCTCACAAATACTTTCTCATGAAATAACAAATGCATGGTGTCTGTTTAACACAATTCAAATCTGGAACCATTTATACATTTAGCATAGTTGTAACATTTAACACCAACATTTACTTTCAAGATATTATCTCATATTTCACCAAACCGTTGTCATTCAAGACTAATAAAACCATTGGATATTATTGGGATTGAACCACCTCATAAATTAGCTCTCATTTCTACTTCAACATATCCTACTAAGACACCTTGGACTAGAAATAATGAGCTCTTTGTGAGTTTGGGCTTTAGGAATTGCTTTCACCTTCAAAGCACTTGGAACTTCACCTTTGAGAGTGTGTGAGTTGATTGAGTGAGGTCAACCTAGGCTTATCTCTTTCACCCTATACCAAATGATTAGGCATAGGTTGACCTAGGAATTCCCCTTTAGGATAGGGTAGTTTTTCTTAGTTTAAAATGTGGGACAAAGCTTCCAAGGTGACAGTGGGTAGCTTATCAGTAGTTCCTTTAGGATATCTCGTCACGATTAAGAATTTTCTTCTTGAAGTAGATTTTGAGAAATAACACGTACCAAAATTTCTTTTAAAAATCAACATTACACAGGAAATACACCACATCTTATCATTGTACGTTGTCAAATTGTAAACATAACACACTCTCCTGACGCCTGCAGACAAGATTGTTGATTATCTTCTGTCGTGGAGAGGGATTGTCCAGGTGGGTCATCATCTGCCACACCTGGAATCCGAGTAACTCATCTTAAGAAGACATATTACTCACAAATTAGTTTTTCTTCATTTCATTGGCTTTCTCTTATAAGAGCTCAACACATGTTTGTGGAGATAGCTACAGGGAAGAAACGATTTGTCACACCCATCCTGATATAATAAGATTTGGGGATTTCAAGGGTGTGTGTGTATGGACAAGTATTATTGTCCTTTGTGAGCAACAGGTAACAACATGATGATTGGTGAAAGGATGTAGACGTGATGCCAAATTTATTTTTATTCATCGTATCATCTCCAACTGATTTGGCAGGTTCTCAGTGCATCCATCACCCGCTTGAAATATTCTTCCTCGTACCTTTGTACGGACATGCGTTACCTTCCCAATGGTTTGATTCTTTTGAAAGTTTGAATGGAGGCACAAAATTTTAAGTGACATCTTGTTGACATCATCATGGTCACACAGACACGTGGAAGTTTCCTAATGGTCCATGTCATTGCTCATATGGATATGGGCTCGACCTACGTGTAGTTGAGTTTGATATAGTGACAAAAACCCCAGTGGGCCCTCATTATACATATTGAATCTTCATAATGGTCCATGTTAGTGCCAAGGTGGCTTTGAGGTCAGTCTATGTGTAGTTGAGCTTGATATGTCGACCAAATTTCCCACTGGGCCCTCACCATATAGGTGGGAATCTTAGATTGGTTCTGACAAGTGTCTTTTTTGAATGCCAAGTTGTCTCTCTCTCTCCCGAGTGTTATAGGTGGAATTTTTTATTGGCTCCAGGTGTCAGTGAATGATTGGACATATGTGCAGTGATAACAATCGAGCATGTGGTTAGGAGAAACTAGAATATTGTTGTCACAACCCAATGACAGTGTTTTAGCCTCCTATATTCTTGTCAGACGACACCATTCCCTCTTCAACATGTGGCTCCTAAAACTTCTATCACACCCCATATGCATGTTTTCTCCCGTGTACTTTCACAATGCGACAGCAGTCATCTGTCATAGACCAGGCATGCTTGCAACCATTGGATGATCGGGCTCGCACCTTCACTAGTGCTTGATTCGTAGGTCACGGTCTCATGATAGATCTTAGTTCTCATGATATATATTAATCTAAGAGGGGCTTAAGCATTTCAAGGACGCAATTATCCCTACTTCAGCTCTTGATAAGTTCCTAGGTGCTTGAAATTTATCCTTGGGCCCTTAGGACATAATTTTTCTATTGATTTATCTAGGGTGCTTGAAATTCTGCTATCTCTTTTTCTCTAGGAGTTCTTATGAGCTTGCTTTCAACCTCTATTTCACCTAATATCAACCTTACAACCTAGACCAACATGCAAATTGGATCTAGGGTCAAATATTGTACTAGCAGTCCTTTTTCTCTTCTTTCATCCATTTGTTGAGGTGTCAACCTTGTAGGTTGAGTGAGGTTAGGAGGTGGAACATAATTCTCTCTATAGTTGTTAAAGATCACTCTTATAGTGGACATATTTTTACTTACAACGTCTTTTTCCATACTGAAAACACACTCTATGAATTTAGGTTCAAAGAGTCACACGTCAAGTTGAATTTTCTCCTTTAAAGTTTCGATAAATATATCTAACCAATTATGTTCTAGAATGTTCTTTTCCTTTAGACTTATTTTTTGGAATCACTAAATGTGCTCTATAATTTGACCTCTTTTCCGAAGATTTATCAATTGAATAAATAATGTATTTCTCTTAATATCCCCATAATGCGCTATCAATCCATCCATAAAAATGAACCAAGAGATAATAAAAAAATCATTTTGTCTTGCACAAAACCATTGATACCAAACAAATTGATTGTTTTCTAAATACAAGGATGCAAGAGTTACCTTTTGAAAGGTTGACACTTGGTGTAGATTGAATAACTTATCCATCTGGAATATCCATGCTATACGATCTTTACCATCAAACTTCCTCATATCAATCTTGGAAATTAAGTAGTTCATTGGTACCAAGTGGAACCCCTAATGATGCAGATTTGGAGGTGATGAATAATCATGATTTTGGGGCTCAAACTTTATTTCCTCCACATTTACATGATTTCCTTGTGTCATGATATCTCCTTGATGGAATCTATCATCTAGGGTATTTAACAAGATGGTTTTCATTGAATTTTTCAATTCTTTCATCTTTGATCCATCTTCTTCTCCATTTGTGCCCTATTTTCATCCATCATCTTTTCCATTTGTTTCATTTGTACCACATTTGCATCCATGTCCTTTTCCATTTGTTCCATATTTTCCTCCATATTCTTTTCCATCAAATCATTACTTGTTATTGACTTAACACTCAATTCATTAAATTGGTTCTCCAATTTGGATAGCAAGTGAAAAATATCTTATCTTTCTTCCTTAGTCGTGGTTGAGATTTATCGAGGTTTAGTTGGTGAAGTAATTTTTGGTGAACCATTTGTCATGTGGAACAAAAATAATAATACTCCTTTTTGTTTTCTCTTTATCACAAATTTTGAATCACCAAAAGCATATCTACCAATCAAAAGTTAATCCAATTGTAAGTTGTGTACCTTTAGATCCCTAGTTTTGAGACTGTCTTGTTAGCTGACCTTTGTCCTAATGCATCTATGCAATTTCAGACCTTTTGAGTCTAAAATTTTCTTCTTGTAGTAATTTGATATGTCTTCTCTGTAATGGCATAGGTTTGACCAAAATTTGATGTGTCAAGTTAAAGTTATGGTAACTTTCCCAAAACTTGTTGATTATTATCTCTTTCCAGATAATGAACTTGTATGGAATGCCATGTGTCCAATATTTTAGATCTGATTCTAAATTTTTTACTTGAAATAACATGGTCTATATTATTTCTAAAATAACTAGTGGCACTTAATTTGGACCTTTCAATCTTAAGATATAATAGTTCTACCATGAGCACTTGCTTGAGACTAGTTTTAGGCCTAGTAAAAAAACATTAATTTCCATAGCCTATATCTCAAAAAGTAAAAAAACACAATAACTAAAATTTGTACCAAAAGTACTTCGCTATGTATCAGTATATTAAAAAGTTCACAGTCTGAAACCCTTCCAAAAAATGTTATAGAAAAAATTCCAAAATGATGCATTTGAAACTAATTTTGGGACTAGTCACAAACCCTAGCTTCTAGAGGTCATATCTCAGAAAAAAATAATGAAGTTCCAATACCTAAATTGTTTACCAAAAGTAATTCAATATGTCTCCTCAAGATCCTGAAAATTTCACACTCTGAAACCTTTCCAAAAATATTTATAGTGAAAATTCCAAGACAACTCATTTGAAATTGATTTTAGGATCAGTCACAAATGCTAACTAGCACAGGATGTATCTCAAAAAGTATAATGAACCAATACCTAATTTGTTTTTTCCAAACATACTTCGCTATGTGTCCTTGGTATCTTGAAATTTTTTTGTCTGAAACTTCTACAAAAAAACATTATAGTTAAAATTCCAAGATTAATCACTTGAAGGAGTAAAACCCTAGGATCATGTGCTATGAAACCAAATGTTTTGCACCAAACAATCAGAATAGCATAAAAATATATAGAGAGAAGTAAACTCCACACCTTGGTAAAAAGAGAATAATGAACGTGAATCCTCTTCGAGGGGGAAACCTCCTTCTACAATAGAACAAATGTACAAGATGAAATGATCCTAAAACTAAGTCTCCTTGGTATATATATAGGAGACCAAGGATACAATTATAATTAAAAGGTCTAGTCGACAATACTAGTAAAACAATAGAAATACAACAAATCAATATCTAGGGCTTTACATGGGGCTTTACATGGTTTCATTGTAGCTCATGGTTTTCTATGTATGGTTTTGAGGAGGCCTCTACCTATTTAAGGAGGGTGTCACTCTCATTTTGTATGGTTGGAAATGGAATAAGAAGACTATTTTTGCACAATATTGGCGTGCTTAATTTTCTATTTCTTTATTACGTTGTCCTAGGTTAGAATAGAATGGTTTGGGGCATGCAAATCTCATTTAAGAAAGGACTAATGTAAGGCCAACAATGTAAACAATGTATGATCAAAATCTATTTTGTTTCTTTGTGGCTTTTTTAAGCTATGTCTTAGTATTGAATTTAAATACTTTAAGGTTTTAAATTATTACATTATATGTATGATTTAATTAATCAAATTTGCAATACTTAGGATAGACCTAGAACAAGTTTAGCCTCTCTATGAATTTTATATAATATAGGTATCCTAGATTGATGATTTCCAAGCATTCTCCAATAAGTTGTATGGAGGCTCCAATAATCAAAGGAGAAAGGGGTGTCTCTTCAAGACATGGTTAAAGACTCCATTCCCAATGGAAACACTAGGGTTGTTTTTCTTTTCCTTTCCTTTCCATCTCAATTAAAATCTTTCCATTTAATTTTTTGTTCGAAGCAACCTAGGGTTTAATACTTTATATTTTCTAATATAAGTCACATTTTTTTCCAAGTTTAAGCTAAAACTTTCACATTCAATTATCAACTTGGTATTTTTTTTCCAGGTCGAATTTCCTAAAATCTATTTGAAATGCTAATCGAACTAATTTAGGGTGTAATCTAGTTTCAATTTTTGCTTCTTTTACACATAGATTTTCACTTTTTTTTTTTTTAAATCCATCAGCTCACTCATTAAGATGAATTTGATTGCAAGCTTAAATTTTTGATAATGATCAAAGTATATTCCTATAAGTACTGAAATGGCCAACGTTATATTCTAATCCATTGCTTCCTTGAATGTTTTTTACATATATAATTTTTAGGATCTCTTCTCTCGTTAATGAGTTCCTTAATGATAAAACAACTTAATATTTGTATAGGCCAAATTGGCATACCTTTGAGCTCTTTCATTTCAATGTTGGAAATTATTTTCTCATGAGCTATTATGATCAACAAATGGTAGTTATAAATCAATGTGTAATGGATACTCTTGTTGACTGTGGAAACTTGAGATAACAATCTAATTTTTTTGAAGAAAGTAGATATGTGAATCATTCAAGTGGAAATATTTCATGCTCTTAACATATTGGCATACAAATTGATGCAATTGTGTATTGTTTGATACTTCAGGCTCATAATTTACTTTAGATTTTCACTGTTATATTGGTACCTAGGGATGCATGGTGAATAATGACCTGAGTAAATGGGTGGTAGGTGCAGGGAAAGTGTTCAAGATCCTGGAGGAAAACGAATATCTTCCTATGCCTAGGGATTGGAGAATGTCTCCAATAAAATTGATGAAGCTTATTCTTTGTGGAGAGGTGTTTCTATAGAAAAAGAAGAAGGGATAAATAGACTTTTTATTTTAGGAGATTTGATGTTGGTAATATGAGTTGTTATTGACAAGTCTGAGATGGGGAATAATGCTCTAAATATTCTCATATCAAGGATACTCAACGTTCTCTCCAACTTTGATGAAGTATTCACTTTTTATGTCAAGTGCAAGTTTAACACTGACTAAGTAGATTATTGGGCCAAGTTAGCCTCATTTTTTAGGCCAAGTACTTATATAAAAATGGACTTAGGGTGCTCCTCCCCATATCTTAGATTTCAACGTTCCCCATCTCATATTAAATGGCATGCAACAAGTGGAGGAGTCAAGGGACGGGTATCAGTATGGATGGGTTGTTCACACATATGAATCGTATTGGGTTCATTTTGGTAATTCAATGTGAAGTGTGTGAAACATGCTTGTAATGTGGGACGTGTTTGGTCATGGCAATCCTCAATGCAAATGGTTTTAGAGTGGAAGCGGGTCTAGATTGGTGCGATCCATTGGAGGGTTCGTGGATGCGTTTCTAAGCTTCTACAGGTGGTTGTTGATGTTTTCAAATGACATATTTGGAAGTTTATCCTCCCTCGATGTTGGTTTCTCCCCCGACTCTGAACAAGTTTCTCCTAGTCTCCATGTTGCCCATTCTTGTGTTAGTTTCTAGAGGAAATTTTTTTGTTTTTGTCTTGCAATTTTACAATAGTGTTCATCACTTTGTGCTCATCTTTTTCAAAGTTGGGATTGGGGATTTCCGCTTCAAGTTTGTGTGGTATGGGTTCCTGGTTGTGGTTCAATGTGTGCATTCTATGTTGGAAAAGTATGGACTCCGACTGGTTTGAGGTTAGGAAAATCCTACATCAACATGAAGAGATAACGTAGGCAAACAATGGTGCTCTTTGGCACATCTCTGCAAAGATTTCAGACCTGAAACATGCTAGTGTTGTCAATGTAGCAAACATCACAAACCTACCCTCAGCTCAGATGCAGAGGATCGATGCTTTGGAGCTTGAATGTTAATTACTCTGGTCCTAGTTACTCTGCATCGTGGGGACTCTCCCTCTCTTGCCTCAATTAATCAAGGCACAATGAACTCTCAATATAAAGGGAAAAACGATGAAGAGGAAATGATTCAATATTTGGTTACATTGGAAGTTGAAGAAGGATCTCATGATTCTGTTGAGAGGTAGGAAGTTTAGTACAATGAGCCTCCATAGCTATTAAATGTTTTTTAGAGTAGTTTTGTTCTTGGGTTAGTATGTTAAGCAAATAATGTGTAGAAATGTGTGGAATCTCCTCATGGAAAAGACTCTAATTTTTGTCTATGTTATCTTAGAAATATGCTCAATCTAGGAGAAGAATTTTGTAACTATGTATGACTTTGTTGTTTGCTTAGACATAACCCCTTTATATTGATATAATTTTATGTTACATATAAAAAAAATAGAATAATGACCTGAATAAATGTTTAAAGGATAAATCCCACACTATTAGCACATTTACAACTCTGAATGTTGAAGCAAAATTCAAATCTTTGCAATTTTTCCTTCCTAGCATAATTTTGCTCACATTTTTTGGTCACATTTGAATGATGATAAAAATCCTACGGTTGTTGTTTTAACACTCCGGACACTTAAAATTTGATGTTTTAAATACTCCAAATGATTATGTTATTTTCTAATTCAAAGATTCACTAAGTGAACTTTGCATATCTAAAATAACATGTTCCACTCAATGGTCTCATGTCACATACGTTCATGATTTTCCCTGATAAAAATGGGTTGTTAATATATGTTGCACACTTATGGTTAATCTAATTTAAGAGCCATTGTTAATATATGTTGCACACTTATGGTGAATCTAATTTAAGAATTCTCTTATGTCTATTAGTTTACTACAGTTTGAGAGCATATGCATTTACAATTATGGGTTGTTTTCCTTGTAGATTGTTAGCACTTTCATTAACTCCAATTTTGGATCCAAATTCCCTTGTTATATTGAACACTTTTTTCAACTGTGGAGAATTAAATATTTTTCTGAATTCTAGGTTATATAACAATACTCACACTTCATCATCTAATTTAGAATTTCATAAGAAAGTGGCATGTATTTAGAATTTCATAAGAAAGTGGCATGTATAATGATTTATTTTATAGATATATAATTGAATGTGAATGAATGGTTCATATAATGAAATGTTGGCATAGCCATTGATTTTTGAGCTTTTCTCTTTGTTGTCATAAAAATTCTCACAAATACTTTCTCATCAAATAACAAGTGCATGGTGGTTGTTTAACACAATTCAAATCTGGAACCATTTATACATTTAGCATAGTTGTAACATTTAACACCAACATTTACTTTCAAGAAATTATCTCATATTTCACCAAACTCTTGTAATTCAAGACTAATAAAACCATTGGATATTATTGGGCTTGAACCACTTCATAAATTAGCTCTCATTTCTACTTCAACATATCCTACTAGGACACCTTGGACTAGAAATAATGAGCTCTTTGTGAGTTTGGGCTTTAGGAATTGCTTTCATCTTCAAAGCACTTGGAACTTCACCTTTGAGAGTGTGTGAGTTGATTGAGTGAGGTCAACCTAGGCTTATCTCCTTCACCCTATACCAAATGATTAGGCATAGGTTGACATAGGAATTTCCCTTTAGGATAGGGTAGTTTTTCTTAGTTTAAAATGTTGGACAAATCTTCCAAGGTGACAGTGGGTAGCTTATCAGTAGTGCCTTTAGGATATCTCGTCAAGATTAAAAATTTTCTTCTTGAAATAGATTTTGAAAAATAACACGTACCAAAATTTCTTTTAAAAATCAACATTACACAAGAAATATACCACATCTTATCATTATAAGTTGTCAACATCATCCCCACATTATTATGCATACCAATTTATGAAACGTGAGCACATATGCTCTACTTAAGTGCACAAGCAGTGTGTGTTTCACCCACTTTGCCCCTTGTGTTTTGACTCATCGATCAAAATCTAGGAGGCCTTCATAAAATAAATATTATACATAAATTACTAGATGCTTTGAAATGGAATGACGATCAAAATAAAGTATGAACAAGTTGGAATAACAATACCCTACCTACTCAACAATCAGCCTAAATCTCGAGTCACAAATACAAATCATCAAAGAATGATGATGTGTGCTCCACGCTAGCAGGGAAGTATAGTGAAAGTGTGTTTGGAGTTGCCCATGGATTTTGAACGAATGTTAATTGTGTTGTTGAATTTATTATTGATGTGGGGCCTAGGTTGGAAGGAAAGGAAGGAACCTCCTTTGAAAATTCAAGCTATGTGTACTATGTAGCATTACATGGCCAATATCGCGTGAAAAAAATAGGGATGAGGAGTAGCTAAGTGTTGGTTGTTGGGCTGCCATATCTTCACCTGACCAATGAGCACTCCATGGCCATACAAACAAACAAAGAGATATACACATTAGTGGACCATATGAAGCCCAAGTGTATATTTTCACTAAACCACCACATGATCCAATAACCCATTGATTTAAACATACTTTCTCATGTTTAAATGATAGGTAATTGGATTTTTGATAGAGATGATCCAATAACCCATTGATTTAAACATACTTTCTCATGTTTAAATGATAGGTAATTGGATTTTTGATAGAGAGATTGAATAATGGCATTGGATTTTGTTTGTTTGTTGTTCTTTTAATGCATTTTGAGATCTACTTGGCCTCCTCATATACACTTGAATTTAATCAAATTTTGTTTCTATGATTCAAATAAAATATCTTAGTTGGAATTATAATTACACATTTTTTTGTACAAATTGAGTTGGGTATCATTATTAAATGGACTTTGGGTATTGTATTGCAGGCCATCGACAATGATAATTAAGATATCATTGATATGCATCTAATCTTAGGTAGACGCTACAATCTTTTGAAGGTTGAGAGATTCAATAGTTCAAGTGAGATAAATTCTAAGTCATTTTAATGCGTATCCTTAGTTATTTGATTGGGAAGAGCTGGAATGAATGGGAGAAGAATAAACATCGCCTCCAAAAATGTTCATAGTACGCCCTTGATGCACGGTGATTAGGAAAAGTCGTGCAAGACATTGTCGTCGTCCCAATAGAAAGGTGTAGTCTCGCATCCCATCATACAATGGAGCGCGTAGATATAAGAGAAGCACAACATGAATAGGACGGCGTGAGGACTCATAGCACACCATGAAGTTCTATGGTGCTTACGGTGCCGTCAACTTCAACTTGTTAGACATTTACTTTGATCCGGATTATTTTTAGAACAAAATGAAAGCAAAGATATTACAATGAGTTACACATAAAAATTGCCAGAAACAGAGAAGTACAACAATACATGATTTCTATTAATGAAAGAAATGTACAGAGACTGTAAAAATACAGAGTGCAAGATTCGCTAGAATGGTGACAACTTTATCTCTAAGAAGAGATGTGACGGCTACACTCATTCGCCAGAAGATTATTACAATGAGGCTCTGAAGGCCTTTTATGATGAACATGAATGCCAAAACCCTAGACATCCAAAAACCTAACACTAAGAGATGAAGCACCAAAAGTCATGTGAGCCCCGTTGGGGTAAGTTAGTACATTAACTTCTCGGGATCGTAACTTTTCCATATGATATCCGTTTTAGGCGTGTGATAGCTTGTTGGAAAGGTATTTTTTAGAAGTACGCATTTTGCCGCCAAACTCTAACTATGTTTACAATTTGACTGTGGAAAGCGAAAAAAACACTGTTTAGAGCCACAAAACAGCCCTGGAAGTACAGAAAGATGTACTAATGTGAAAACTTCCAATGTAAGCTAGTTGGAATAGGTGGATGGCCACCGATATCCACCTAGATGTTGAGTAGGGCTTCAGGACAATACCATAAGTGTAGAACCCACAATTACAAAGAAATCTCCCCATTACAGATAAATGTGTTGAACTGAAAACTATCCAGATGAGCCAGTTGGAATTTGGAACAAGTGGGTGGCCACCAATATTCACCTGGATCAATCCTCCCCCCTTAGGAAGAAATGGTCTCCATTGTGTTGAGTGCCCAGGGAAGAGGGGAAAACATTTTTTGAATCTGAATCTTGGTGAGTTGCATTCCTTTTTGGAGAATTTGCGTTGTTTGGTCTGTGGGAGGTTGTCACAAACCTGTTGTTGACGGGGTTGAATCTTTTCCACCAACCTGTTGTCTTTGGGCTTGACAGGGCATTGTGTAGGCACCATTGTAGATGAAGAAACAATATTTTCTTTCTCTTCTGCAATTTGTTTTTGTTAGATAAAAGGTGTTGAGGCTACAATGGTTGTAGTGGTCTTTTGTGCATCCTTTGAACAGACTGTGAAGATGATGAATTTTGCAGTATGAGAGATTACTTTGCAGCACTGTTTTGGTGGAACAATGGTCGAAACTACCTCTGATATCCTTTAGAGCTGATCCCCAGAGTAATAATGACACTACGAGGTCGAGACTTATAAATAGCATGACGTTTCCACATATATGGTTGGCCCAAAACAACATCACAGATATCAAGAGGGGCAACATCACACACTACCTCATCCTTGAAGGGTTGGATGCCATAGGACACGTGATACTGTTGGCTAACACGAAGGTCTCATCCCTAGTGAAGCCACCTGATGTTGTATGGTTGCAGGTGTGGTGTTGTTGACAACCCCAACTGTTTGACGACCTCAGCTGAGATGAGGTTCTTTTAGCTACCGCTATCAACAATGAAATGCAACGGGGTCCCCTTCACCCACATCTTTGAATGGAAGAGGTGTTCCCCCTCTTCGGGATCTATTGGTTCTTCTGGTTAACTTTTTGCGGTCGCGATAATAGCAGTGAGGTTTGCGTCGATGATCTGTCTATTCTCAATATTTTTTGGATCAGATTCTGAACCAGGGTTTGGCTCATTGTCTTTGACATCAACCACCAATGACTATTTTGAGCGATATTCATCGGTGTTGTTCCAGGGGATTTTCTGGAAGTCGCACCACTTCCCAGTGTCATTCTTCATCTTTCCTTTACCCTTCTTTTCTTGTGTCTTGGACTGGTTGTCAGGAGGCTGTTGGTTAGGGTTGTCTTTACCATGCTTTGGTTGTTGTAGATTCACAGACCTGAGCTCCCATTTGTTTTAGTGCCTAAATTTCTGCTCAATTTTGACAGCATATTGATAGGGAGCTCCCAATGATGAGATGTTTAGGAAATCCATTTCGGTTTGGATGTACCTATGTAGAGTCCCACGATATTTCAGAACCAGCTGTTGCTCAGAGTCTTTGATACCCAGCGTGGTGCACAAGGTATGGAAAGTATTTGTGAACTCCAACATTGTTTGGCTCTTCTCTTGCCGCAATGTGGTACATCTCATGTACTGGTCTTCATAGTTATTGACACGATAATATTTTTCCTTGACCTCATCCACAAAAAAAATCCCAAATGGGCTTGGCCCCACATATTCCAGATTCTTCTGTGGAAATTTGCTCCCAATAAGTTTCCCACCAATGTTTGACATGGGGGAGAGCCTTGAGGAGTGCGAAGGTGATATTTCCCTGTCGGAAAATTTGTGAATAAATAAATAACCTTCTAGTAGATTTGATCATTTTTCTAAGGCATCTGCATCTATCTGACATTCAAATACGGGAATATCAAAATTAACTTGTACCTTTAAGGGAGAGTTTCCTCCAAAGTGGTCGCTTAATGAAGATGCTTGTTACTATCGGCAGGCATTGAAGGATGTGTGCAAAATTCTCCATCATTTCATCTCTCTGTCGCGCGAGAGCTTGCTCAAGCAACATGTTAATAGAATCTTCTGCTCCGTCATTTTTCTTTTGTGTTGTCATAGAGGGTTTCTTGGGTGTGCAAGAGAAATTGTCCTTAAGAGAGACAAGCTCAAGACCCAACTTTCTATATTCGGACCTCGTCGAGGACATGCACTGAAAAACAATCAAGCGAAGCTTGCTATGATACCACTGATCCAGATTATTTTCAAAATGAAATGAAAACAGAGATATTACAATGAGATACACATAAAATTTCCAGAAACAAAGAAATACAACAATACATGATTTCTATTAATGAAAGAAATGTACAGAGACTGTAAAATACAAAGTGCAAGACTCGCTAGAATGGTGACAACTTTATCTTTGAGAAGATATGTGACAGCTACGTTCATTTGCCAGAGGATGATTACAATGAGGCTTTGAAGGCTTTTTTATGATAAACATGAATTCTAAAGCCCTAGACATCCAAAAACCTAACCCTAGGAGATGAAGCGCCAAAAGTCATGTGGGTCTCGTTGGGGTAAGTTAGTACATTAACTTCTCGGGGTCATAAATTTTGCGTACGATCTTCATTTTAGGCATGTGATAGCCCGTTATAAAGGTATTTTATAGAGCTACGTATTATGCCATCAAACTCTAACTCTGTCTACATTTTGATTGTGGCAAGCCAAGAAAAAAAATTTAGAGCCCCAAAAAGTACCTAGAAGTACAAAAAGATGTACATACATGAAAAATTCCAACATAAGCTAGTTGGAATAGGTGGACGACCACTGATATCCACCTAGATTCTTTGTAGGGCTTTAGGACAGCTCCGTAAGTGAAAAACTCACAATTACAAATAAATGTCCTCATTACATAGAAACGTGCTAAACTGAAAACTGTCCAGATGAGCCAGTTGGAATTTGGAATAGGTGGGTGGCCACCAATATCCACTTGGATCACACTTAGAGGTCATATTTCTATGTGGCCACTCAAAGGGGGAGACCAACAACATTATCCCTTTTACCATGGTCAGGTATCCACACTAGATCCAGTTCTTCCACGTGGCACCTCTAGTCATCGATGTCAATGCCCACGACAACTTCAACTCTATCTAATTCCATGAGCTTGTTGCATTATATAAAACTTCACTAGAGTCGGCCCAATCAAATGACAACAATCCGTTGTCATTGGTCATCATGAACCTTGTCAGCGCCTCTTCATCAAGCAACACCAATTCTTCTTCTTCTCCTTTCATCTAACTATTTGGAGTACATCTACAACCATCATTGTTAATATTTTACCTATAGTTGAGGAAGGGGGGACTAAGCTAGCAAAGAAGAAAAAGGAGATAGATATGACATTATTAAGGTTGTTTCCAGGAAAGAAAAAACAATGCATCAAGAAGGCATGCTGAAGATAATGCTTAATTTATTTTATTGCAATATGTTATTGTTGGTAGTTTGTTACAACATTTTGAGTATATTTTGATTAGAGTATTGACAACATAAATTAGGGTTATTCAAAATTAGCCTATTATGATAATATTAATTAGTCATAATTAGTCTCATATGATTTGTAGCAACTTCCATATTTGTAGAAATCTAAAGTCTATATATGAATGTGTTCCTTGTTCAATTGATAATGAGGAGAAAGAATCTCAAGCATTGAGTTCTTTGATGTTTTGCTTCAATCTTTTAAATGTTTGTTGTGTTTTCATTAGTTTCCCTGACTATAAGTGTCTCCTCATAATTCAACATCCGATATCAGAGCAGGTTGCAATAGTGGGAAAGATTAAAGTTGTTTGTGGAGCTTGTGCAAATTCAAGCTATTGGCAGGAGTGTTGGAAAGTTTAAAGAAATGGGCAATGACAACAATGGTATTAATATTTCTCAATTGTGAATACCAATCTTTAAAGGTGAGAATTGTGGTTTTTGGAGCATAAAAATGAAAACGTTGTTTCTTTCATAGGATTTGTGAGATTTAGTGGAAAATGGTTTTACAAAACCAGTTGATGGTCAATTCATTGTTGGTTGAACCCAAGTCCAAAGAGATCAATTAATGGAAAATAGAAAAAATGACTCAAAATCCCTTTTTTCATCGAACAATCAGTGCATGATTCTATTTTTCCGAGGCTTGTTGCAACAAAAAAACAAAAGGAAGCATGGGATGTTCTACAACAAGCATATCAAGAGACAAATAAGGTAAAAGTTATTAAATTGAAATCTCTTAGAAGATATTTTGAGACTCTTTGCATGCATAATTTAGAATATATGCAACATTTTTTTACTAGCGTTATGGGAATAGTTAATCAAATTAGATCTTATGGAGAATATTTAAGAGATCAAAAAATGGTTGATTTAAAAAAAAAAAGGCTTCTTGCAAAATTTGATGCTATTGTTGTTTTTTTTGTGTGTGAATAAAAAGTGGAGCCTTAAATTAAATACAACTGAAAGCTTACAAAAGATATCTACAACCTATCTGCTTACACCAAAATTCTATCACCGAGTCCTTCAAGACCAGATCGGCGGTCCAGATTTCCTCGGGATCAATGATCCATATCTTCTCTCGCATTTTGCGGCTTGCGCAGACAACTTCCTCCATGCTGCAGACTCCCGATAACCAAGTTCCCGAAATTTTCTCGCATTAGATCTATGGGACCAGATCGACGATCCAGGTCTCTTCTATTACCAATGGTCATGATCTGTTCTCGCTTTTCGCTATTTCGCATTTCGCGACTTTGGGAAATAGTTGCCTTGAAGATTTGGATTCTTGATAGCCGAGATCCCGAAATTTTCTCGCGTCAAATCCATGGGACCAGATCGACGGCTCAAATATCTTCTGGTATCAATGGTCCTGATCTGTTCTCGCTTATCGTGAATTTGCATTTCATGATTTCGCGACTTTGAGAAATAGCTGCCTTCATGCTTTGGACTCCCGATAGCCGAGATCCCGAAATTTTCTCGCGTCAGATCCATGGGACCAGATCGACAATCCAGATCTCTTCTGGTACCAACAGTCCTAATCTGTTCTCTCTTATCGTGATTTCGCATTTCTTGATTTCATGACTTTGGGAAATAACTGCTTTCATGCGTCGGACTCCCAATAGCCGAGTTCCCGAAATTTTCTCATGTCAGATCAATGGGATCAGATTGATGGTCCAGAACTCCTTTAGCACCAACGATCTAGATCCACTGTCGCTTTTCGCGACTTCAAGAAATAACATTCGTCGACCTCGCGACGCCCGATTGTCGAGGTCCTGAAGTCATCTGTCGATTGTTGATCTTCTGCAATGATGCTTGCGGTTTCCCTCTCACCTGAGCTCCGAATCATATCTGACTTGGAAGGAATTATTGGTAGACATAGGAGGAACCCCATCTAGATTAGGGCCATCCAGCTGGGAAAGCTCCTCGCATTGGAGCTAGAGGCGTGAACTTTGGGACTGTCTGGGATCTTGGAGAATGATCTGTTGCATCGAGTCAACCCCTGCATTGGCCAGTCTGTCCGCAACTTTGTTTGCACTTCGCCTAATGTGTGAGGGGGTTAGAGTTAGAGAAGGCCTGAGAAGAGCCTGGAAGCTGTGAAGAAGGCCAAGGAGGCGCCAGCTAGGAGTGATTTTCCCTGGATCTCTGCCATTCAAGATTTTTGTTGCCAAGTCTATTATGATTTTGGAGTCTCCTTCAATAATCAGATAGGTGAGGTTTTGATCTAGTGCCATTTGCACCCCTTTGATGAGACCCCAGATTTCTGCTGAATTGTTGGTGTCGTATCCGAGATTTCCTGCAGTGAGTATTTGAATTTGACCCAAGTTGTTTCTTATGACCACTCCATAGCATGAGTTTCACGGCTTGCCTTTTGATGCACCATCAAAATTGACCTTATGGAAGCCTGGCGAGGGGGGGAACCACTTAGAGGGACTGGGGGCTTTTGAAATTAGAGGGGATTGTTGAGGAGGGGTGGAGTGTGAAAATGAGAAGCCCCAAGAGTTGAGGAGCGAGAGCTCACCTGGGTCAGTGGGGAAGTATTCCTTGATCCATAAACGTAGTTGAAGAGTTTCTTGAAGATGCAGGAGGATTGTATTCCAGAGGAGGGTGGGAGGAGATGGTTGGGAATGAAAGATTCTTCTGTTCCTCTCTTTCCATAGTTGCCACACTATGAAGCCTGGAAAGATTTTCCAGGCTTTGTTCAAGATAGGACTCTTGAAGGGACCGGAGCCCCAATCCCTAATGGGGCTTATGATGTTATTTTTAACTTGTTTGGATCTTCTCATGAGCTGAGTGGCATGGTTCTAGATGTTCTCACTGAGTAGACAGTTATTTAGGAGGTGTTCCATGGTTTCATTCTAGAGATGAAAGAGATGACAGATCGAGGGGGAAATGAAACCTCGTCTTTGGATATTGTCCTAGGTTAAGATCTTGTTCTGTAGGAGAAGCTAGAGGAAAGTAGAGATTTTAGGCCAGATTTTTTATTTCCATATTGTTGTCCAGATGTTGTCTTTCTGAAGGTTGTGGAAATTCTCCTGAAGAGTGTAGCCCTCCTTGAGAGTGAATCTTCCATGAGGTGTGTATCCCCATCTGAGAATGTCTAGGTCTGTTCTTTTCTTGATTCGCCTTTGGGTTGCAGCTTGTTTCCAGTGTTGCAGGTCACAGTCCAGTGCCACTTGGAGTTCTTGATGAGTTGATTCCCATCTTTTCCAGGGAGATCCACTGGGGGTTTCTATCCACAGATCTGCCACTTTAAGAGTGGCAAGATCTTCAATGTGATTTTCGTAGGAATGTAGATTTTCTTCCAGTCATAGGGGTGGCATGTGTTGCCAGGAATCCGTCTAGAATAGGGCACTCTGACCATTGCGAACTTTCCATAAAACATGTTCCTGTATGAGTGGTCGATTTTTCTAGGCCGCATTCAAGATGTTGGAGCCCTAAATTTTCCCTTGCATTCTTATAAGTTGACTTTGGTGCGTATTTGGGGCATATTTTCATTTCCAGAGTTTTTCTTAGAGCTCTGTTGGATTTTTGAGCCATCTCCACCAAGTTCTTTCTCCCATGGTTCTATTTAATTTGCTAGGGTCCCAGAGGCCTAGACCACCTGAAGATTTAGGCTTGCAAACTTTGTCCCATCTGACTAAGGCCCATTTTTTGTTTAGGTTGTGTCAATGCCATAAGAAGTTTCTTTGCAAATTCCTTATTTTATTTATGACTGATTGGGGGGAAGCTAGGGCTGAGAAGAGGTAAGTTGGGATGGCTTGGAGGACTGACTTTAAGAGAACGATTATGGCTGGAAGGTTGAGGGAGCGAAAGGTCCAGTTGCTGAGACGGTTGGTGATGGAGAGTAGGAGAGAGTCCCGGGAGATCTTTCTGGCTGCTGAGTCAGAAAGAGGGAGTTCCAAGTAGTGAGATGGAAGAGTGCAGACAGGGGTATTCAAAATTTGAGAAAGGTGATGTTGGATTGCCACAGGGGTATTGAAAAAGAAGAGCTACGATTTGGCCAGATTAAAGGTGGTGCCAGAGGCTTTGCTGAAATCAGAGAGGATGGAGCTTAGTTTGATTTCTTCTTGCGTGGTGGGGGTATTCATTAGTAGCGTGTCATCGACAAATTGGCTATGGGAGGATGTCGGTTGTAATCCGTGAAGAGGGAGGCCTTGGAGGGATCCATTTTTAATTGAGGCCTTAATATAGCATCCTAGTCCTTCAGCCATTATGACAAAAAGAAAAGGGGAGAGAGGGTCGCATTGCCTTATTCCTCTTGAGGGGGAGAAGGGTTGAGAGGGGACACCATTGACGAGGATTGAGAAGAAGGTTGAGGAAACGAGGTTCATTATCCAGGAGACCCAATCCTTGTTGAAACCGAAAGTTGATAGGAGCGCTTTCATATATTGCTAGCTTAATTTGTCAAAAGATTTTGAAAGGTCATGTTTTAGAAGCATACCTGGAGTGCGAGTGCTTTTGAGCAAGTGAATGATTTCATGGACAAGAATGACACTATCCATGATTTACCTTCAATCAACATAACCTGATTGCTCCTTGGAGATGATGAAGGGTAGTATAGGCTTGAGTCTTAGAGCTATGACCTTGGAAATGATTTTGTAGATCACGTTGCAAGGAGCTATGGGTCTGAAGTTTCTCGGGTTTGTGACTCTTTCTTCTTTAGGTATTAGGGTGAGGAAAGTGGCATTTAGTGCTGGAAGAACTTTTCCTGAGCTACGTGATTCCTCCACCAGCTGCCACACTTCCTCCCTTAACATTGGCCAACAGGAGTGAAAGAATTTTGTTGTGAAACCATCTGGACCTGGAGCCTTGCCTATGGGTAACTCTTGAATAACTTGATCCACTTCTGCTTGCGTTATTGGTGTCATGAGAGCCTCATTCTATTCTTGGGTGATTATAGTTGGTATGTTTTGGATCACCCACTCTATTGCTGAGGTGCGATCCACCTGGGGTTCTGAGAGGAGATCCTTGTAGAACTCTGTTAGCTCATGCGTTATTTCCTAATAATTTAATAGGGTGTTTCATTGCGAGTCATCCAGCGTCGTGATGCGATTAATAAGACGTCTATGGATCATAGAATGGTGGAAGAATTTGGTGTTCTTTTCTCCCTCATTGAGCCATTGAACCCGATATTTCTGTCTCCACGAGATCTCTTCGTGCTTGTGTCTTTCTTCTGGTTTCCTTTTGAGTTCACTTTCCTCCTGCTGCTAGGTGATTGTGTATCCTGCTTGAATGAATTGTGTCTGGAGGTTCTCTAGTTTTTTTTCCATTAATTTTCTCTCTTGGAAAATGTTCCCAAAGACCTCTTCATTCCATTTGTGCACCTGTTGCTTAAAATGTTTGAGTTTTTGCTGGAAGCAGTACATTTTTGTGCCCATCTCTGTTTCCACAGTGTGCCACCAGTGACGGGCCAACTCCTAGAATTTTGGATGGGAGAGCCAAAAATTTTCAAATCTGAAGGGTTTAAGCTTGGGGGTGGCGATAGTGTCAACCCAGAGCTGAACTAGCCAGTGGTCTGAACCTGCCTTCGGGAGGATGTTGGAATCTACTAGGGGACCTTCCAAGAGGAGAGTTTCTGAGATGAGGAAGCGATCAAACCTGCATGTTATTTGATGGTGTCCTGATCTTTTGTTGGTCCAGGTGTAGGTGCCATTTCTATTCTCAATGTCTACCAGTCTGAGGTTCTCTATGAGTTCCTGGAATTTTGCACTATCCTACTCCAGGCGCTTTTCCCCCCCTCGCTTTTCCTCCAGCATGAGAATCATGTTGAATTTGCCCCCTATTATCCATCGCTTGCCCTCCGCTAAGGAACCTAGTTAAGCCAGGTTTTGAAGAAAGAGGTCTTTGTCTTGGTTGTTCTGTGGTCCATAGGCATTTGTGATCATTCCTTCCTTGTTTGATTCGATGGCTCTGTAGTGTGTTGTCATGATGCACAGAGTGGAGAAGCCTTGATCAAGGATGATTGTTGCAGGATTCCATAGGATATCCAGGCTTCCTGAAGCCCCTTTTGAGTCTGTTTTATAGGATTCACAATTACGCCATCATCTTTTGATGATATCTTCTGCAGTTTTCCCTGCACATTTTGTCTCTTGTATCAGGAATATATCAGGGTCTTCCATTTTAATGCAGTTTCAGAGAATCCTTTGTTTGGATCTTCCATTTAGGCCTATGATATTCCAGGTGAGGATCTTCATAGTTAACAATTGGTAGGGTGGGAAAAGGAGCTCTCTGAGAGCTTGTGAATCTATCTCGAGTTGATCATATAGTTCCCCGCTTCCTTTATTAACTGATGAGCCAATTTTCTACCTCGTCAGTTGTTTTCTTTTGGGTGTTTTCTTGGATCTTGGTTTGGGTCTGTGTTGATCCCCAACCTTGATGTGGCCCCTACTGATGAGTCCAAAAATACTTTGTGAACTTTCCTGAGTTGGTCCTCTGGTAAGGTTTGGAGATCTTTCTTGTTGAGTGCTTCTTCTAACATGTCTAGGTTGATTTATACTAGGTCCTGCTCATCCATTTCCATGATTGTGTCTTCCTCTTTTTCTGGTTCCTTTCCTGAGACTGGGTGAGTCTGTGGATCTGCTTGGTTTGTTGGGGTTTTATACTCTTGTGACAGTTGGTCTTCCTTATGTTTGTTGGGTTCTGTTCCCGCGACCTTGTGGGGGTTTTCCACTTCTTCTTCCTCTGGGAGGCGTTTAAGGGCTTCAAAAGAATTATTACTTGGGTTCTTTTTTTCATTGTTGGTAGTGGCTTTCTTCTGCGCTTGTCTCCTTTGATTTTTCACCTGGGTAAACACTTCCTTTGTTTTCTCTTCAGCTTCCCTTTTGGGGGGGGCTTGAGAGGGAAATATCTAAAAAGGTGTCCATGTTCATGGCATTTTCGACATCTGAAAGGAATGTGCTCATAGTATATGGTTTGGGCCCATTCCTCGTCTTGGTATTCTAAGGTAATTGTTCTTGGAAAATCTTTGGAGATGTTCATATACACACAGATCCTTGCATAAGAGGTGTATTTTATCTGTTTGGTAGCTTCAGAAGATTTGAAATATTTACCTAGGGTGTTGCCTATGCCTAGTAAAATTTCTTCTAACCAGGACTCTTGAGGTAGGAATAGAGGTGAATCCATACTGGTGCGTATGTGAAGTTTTCCTTTTCTGGGCAGAAGCGGTCTATCTAGAAGCGGAGGTAGAGGCCAATTGAGTTATAGAAATATGGTCCTCCTTCAAAGATCATGTCCTTGTCTTCCAGGTTGTAAAATATTACTGTGAAGAAACCTTTGGAGCTTAGTTGGAGCTCATAGTCTCCCTTGGGGTTCCAACAAGCATTGATCCAGCGAGTTAGGTCCTTTTATGAGGGCTAGAGACCTAGGAATTTTCCTATGAGGGCATGGTCTCTCATGAACTACGTGTGTTCCCCTATCCTGGTGGTTTTGATGACGTATTTGGGTGCAACTGGGGCTTGGGGGATACGTTTGTCGGGTATCCAGGCTCAAGCTGCTTTTGGATGCGATGACTCAACATCCATGTTCTCGTCCTTGATAATATCCATCTCTTCCTGCAGATAATGGTATTGTAGGTGCAATAGCGGCTCAAAGTATGGTCTGCGCACCCATGAGTTCTCTGGATCATTGGCGGCGATGTTGCGGTAAGAGGGGGATTTTGCCCCCCATTCTGTTCCGATTATTTTGTGGCGATCAGTACTAGGGTGCAGAGGCAATCAAAGGTGTGCATAGGAGTTCAGGCGTGGTCGAGGTAGGAGGGTTGCTGGTGCATGTGAACCCTAATCTTGCAGAGCTCAAATCTTCTCCCAATGGTCGTTTTTTATTACCTTAGTTTGATGATATTATTGTTGCTATTGAAGAGTCTAAATATTTAACTAAGTTATCGATAAATGAGCTTATAGGATCTCTTCAATCTCATGAGAAAAGGATGAATAGATCTCTTGAAAAATATTTTGAGCAATATTTTTAAGCAAAGTCCAATATTTACATAGATAAAAGTCATGAAGTTGAGCACTCGTGGAAAAGGAAGAGAACAAACAAATAGAAGATGTAGAGGTCAAGAATGAGGTTTTTATGCAAATAAAAAAGGGAGAGATAATGATAGTAATAATGGAGGTAAAAAATCCAGAAAATCTCTAGTCATAATGTTTTTTTGTAAAATATTTGGCCATTATGAACATACTTGTTGGAAAAAACAAAAGCAACAAGCTAATTTTTCTGGAAAAATAAAGGAGATGTGGGCAATTTATTTTTGGCTTGTGATTTAACTAATAAGGTTTCCAAGGGCCATGGCTTTTGGATAGTGGTTGCAGCAACCAATGGAAACAGAGTTAGCTTTGTGAAGATAGATGAATCTACAAAATAGAAAGTACTCTTGGGAGATGACAAGTCAATTGTAGTTAAAGGCAAAGGAACAATTAAAGTAAAAACAAAGCAAGGCGAAGTGAAACATATTAATGATGTCTTATATGTTCTTGTTTTAGCACATAATTTGGTAAGTGTGGGGAATCTTATAGAAAATGGATATTTTGTTGTTTTTAAGAACAATGAATGCATCATATATGACAAAAAAAATCATAATCAAATTATAGCCAAAATTAATATGCTATAAAATATAATTTTTTCTTTCAATTTTTCTTGTGAAGAAAATAGAGCGTTAAAAGTTGGATATGATGATGATGATTGGTTATGGCACATGAATTGTGGACATATAAATATAAGAGGCTTAAAGTTATTACATAATAAGCAAATGGTCAAAGGCTCGCCTCTTATTTGATTGTGTTGATCAAGTTTGTGAAAGTTGCAACCT
>ML789545.1:86526-119623 GCA_009831015.1 Picea engelmannii
AATTTACACTCCCCAACATAATGGTGTGGTTGAACACAAGAATCAGACAATCGTTGAGATGACTAGAAGCATGCTGAAAGGTAAAAGTCTTCCATATACGTTTTAGGCAAAAGTTGTAGCTACATTTGCTTATTTGTTTAATACATGTCCAAAAATAATTGTGCAAAATATGATGTTGTATCAAGCATGGAGTGGAAGAAAACCTCGTGTTTCTCATTTGAAATTTTTTAGTTGTATCACTTATGCTCATGTTCCTACTGATAAAAAAAGAATAAAATAAAAAAACTAGATGATGAAAGTGTGAAATGATTTTTTATTGGCTATTGTGAGGAGACAAAGGCTTATTGTATAATCCACAAACTGAAAATATGTTGGTTATTCATGATGCATTTTCTTATGAAAAAAAAAATGGCAGTGGAATCAAGAAGTGCAACAAGAAAATCCAAGAATTATCATACAAGAAGATGAATCTTTTGTTTCTACAAATATGAGTAGTACAACTACTTCTCAGAATACATCCACACCATCAGCTTCTTCAATCTCAAGTTCTATTTTAAATCCAAGTCCTCCAAGAAAGGTAAAATCCTTATATGAAATTTATTGATATTCTGATTTTTCTTTAATGTCCCAAATTGAAGTAGAGACAAGATTTTTTGGAGATGCAATAAAATAGAAAGCATGGTGCAAAGAAATGGATGAAGAGATTGTAGCCATTAAAAGGAATTAAACACAGGATCTTGTGGATCCTCCTACTAAAAAAGAACTCATTGCGATAAAATGGGTGTACAAAACAAAGTATGCAATTGATGGGTCCATACAAAAGCACAAAGAAAGGTTAGTGGAAAAGGGGTTTGCTCAGCAACCATATATAGACTACAATGAAACATATGCTTCTATTGCAATACTAAATACAATAAGAACTATTTTAGCATTAATAGCACAATAGAATTGGTTGGTTTATCAGTTTGATGTGAAATCAACCTTTCTGAATGGCGTTTTGGAAGAAGAAGTTAATGTTCAGTAGTGCCAAGGATATTAAGTTACAATATATTAACATAAAGTTTACAATAACAACAACAAAAAGGCTCTTTACAAGCTTAAACAAGCTCGAAGAGCATGGTATAACATGATAGATAATTATTTTCTGAAAAGGGGATTTAACAAAAGTGAAAGTGAACCCATGTTGTATATCAAATAAAATGGTATAAATGATATAATTATTGTTTTTTATATGTATATGATTTGGTATATACATCCTCAAGTAATTTGTTAGTGGAGGAATTCAGACGGGCTATCATGACTAAATTTGAAATGAAATATTTGGTTTAGATGCATTATTTTCTTGGTAAAGAAGTGAAGTAAATGAATGACGATATTTTTATTTGACAGGAAAAATATGCTACAAATCTTCTTCACAAATGAAAAATCGAAAATATTAAACCCGTGAGCACACATATTAACACAAATGAAAATTTATCAATGGAAGATGGCACAAAAAAGGTAGATGCTAAATCCTATAGGGGTTTAGTAGGAAATATCATGTATATCACTATCACTAGACTTGATATTGTGCAAACAATGAGTTTATTTTCTAGATTCATGCAAAGTCCAAGTAAGATTCATTTTGGAGCAACAAAAAGAATTTTGAGGTATCTCTATGGAACAAACAATTTTGGCATTTGGTATACTTCAACTGATAATTTTGGATTAGTTGGTTATACGCATAGTGATTGCATTGGATTTTTTGATAATAGAAAAAGTACTTTACGTTATGTTTTAAGCCTAGGATCAAGCGCGATACCAATTTATTCAAAGAAACAACCAACTATTTCATTATATTCTATAGAGGTAGAGTATATTGCAGCAACATAGACAACATGTGAAGCAATTTGGTTGAAGAGAATCTCGGTAGATTTGAAATAGGAACAAAAATATGCCACAATTATTTATTGTGGCAACATATCTACAATATCCATAAGTAAAAATCCAATGTTTTATAGTTGCACCAAACATATTGATATCAAATATCATTTCATAAGACATCATATGGAAAAAAGATAAATTGAAATAAAGTTTTGTAAAATAGATGATCACCAAAGCACTACCAAAAGAGAAGTTTCATTACATGAGAAATATGATTGGAATCACCTCATTAAGAATTAAGAGGGAGTGTTGAAGATAATTCTTAATTTCTATTATGTTAGAAAACAAATAGTAGTTAATAATAAACTTAAACATATCTCATGATAAAAACACCAAGCATAATAAAAATGACAAAAATAAACAAGGACAAACACCACGAATTTTATGTGGAAAACCCAGCAATGTACTGGGAAAACCACAAGAAAGGATCAACAACTTTTATTTATTAGCAAAATACATACATCAAGATTTATCTCAACTCTAATTTTTTTCTCTATGTGCAAGAGCAAGAGTACATACGTATAGGCTCTCATAGAAGAAGGTAGACAAATACCATTGGCACAATACCATGGGCTACCAAAAAACAATGGGCCCAAAACCACCATTGTAACATTCCAAAAGTATGAAGAAGTCATAAAAAGTATTATATTTTGTTTCGTTTGGTCTCACATACAACAATATCCCACTTGAGACCAAATATAATCTTGGGTGAATATTGTTGCTATTGTTTCTATCTCCTTGCTATTGATCCAGTCCCAAAACACCTTTCATCATGTTTGCATTAGGGTATCCAAGGTTTTTAAAAGCTCATGCTTATCACTTGTCAAAATATTTGTTAACATATAAGTTGGATTGTCTGCTGTGTGTATTTTCTCCAACTATAGCATCCCATAATTTTAGCACTTGGCGAATCCAATGATATCTAACATCAATGTGCTTTGTCTTAGAATGGAAGGCAAGATTTTTGGCAAGATGGATTGCACTTTGACTATCACAATTCAATACATAATTTTCTTGTTTCAAACCTAGTTCCTCCAAGAACCTCCTCATCTAAAGGATTTCCTTACATGCATCAGATGTTGCAAGATACTCAACCTTTTGTGGTAGAAAGAGCCACCACCTTTTTCAATCTAGATACACATGAGACTGCAGCTCCTACAAATGTATAGATGTAACATGTTGTGTACTTTCTATAATCCACGTCACCTGTCATACCAACATTTGTAAATCCTTCCAACAAGGTATCAATACCTTGAAAACACAAACAATAATCAAGTGAGCCTTTAATGTATCTTAAAATCCATTTAACTGCATTCCAATGTTCCTTGGCTAGATTTGCAAGAAACCTACTTACTATTCCCATTGAATGTGCAATGTGAGGGCGAGTGCATACCATTGCATACATTAGGCTTCCTATTGTTGAAGCATATGGAATATAGGACATTTCTACTTTTTCTTCAATATTAGTGGGGCATTGTTTAGATGTTAATTTAAGATGAGAAGCAAGTGGTGTACCTACAAGTTTTGTATCAGCCATATTAAATTTCCCAATACTTTTCCAAGGTATCGTTGTTGTGACAACCAAATTTTCTTTCTTTTCCTATCACGTATAATTTTCATCCCCAAAATATGCCTTGATGGTCCTAAATTATTCATTGCAAAGGTGTTGTTTAATTCTTCTTTTAACATGTTAATCATCAACTTATCTTTTCTGACAACCAACATGCCATCAACATATAATAATAAGACAATGAAATTGTCATTTTTATCTCTTTTAATGTATACACAATAATCTACATTTAGCCTTTTAAAACCATGATCAAGCATAAAAGAGTCGAATTTCTTATACCATTGACAAAGGGCTTGTTTCATCCCATATAGACTCTTCTTCAACATGTAGACCAAATTTTCTCTACCTTTTTCAATAAATCCATTTGGCTACTCCATATATATATCTCTTCTTCTGAATCTCCATTTAGGAAGGTTGTCTTTACATTTAATTGCTCCAATTTTAAATCTAGAGAAACTACAAGACGAAGTACTAACATTGATGGCATTTTAACAACTGGGGAGAAAATTTATGTAAAATCAATACCTTATTCTTGCCCAAATCCTTTCACCACTAGCCTTGCTTTAAATCTTTGTTGTTTTTCTTTTCTTTCATGTTTTATTCAATACATCCACTTGTTATTTAAAACCTTTCTTCGTTTTGGTCATTCAATCAGATCCCACATCATATTATCATGTAGGAATTTTAGCTCTTATTGCATAGCCTTTTGCCATTTGATATTGTTTTCTCCTTCACGTGCTCCCTGAAAACAAACAAGTTCACCTTCATCAATCAATAAAATATGTTCTGAAGGGGGATACCTTTGTGAAGGCCTATGTGGCCTAGTAGACCTACAAATTGATAAATTCTGTGGTGGGATTTCTCCTAATGGTTGTTGATTTTGTTGTTCTTCATGTTCTTAGTCTTGTTGTTCCTCATTTTCATTTTGTTGCAATGGTTGCTCATTATTTATAGCAGTGTCTTTTTGTAATGGTGGATGATTTTCTTGTTGTTCTTGAATTTCAACAAATTTATGCACCTCTACACCTTCTGTTGGCACCCAAGGTTTTGAAGGAGTTGTGCATGTGCAACAAATAAACATTGTGCGTGCTACCAGAAAGATACACTGTGCGACACTAGGAAGGATCAACGTTTGCACCTACCAAAAGAATATTGTGTGTTCCAACTCATTTTTGTACTATGCGCAAGGAATTAAGAAGAGACCACATGCATACCAAATCCGAGTGCATCTTTCAGGAATATTTGTAATTGATTTTGTAACAACTCGAATGATCATGGGAAAAGGGTATGGATGAGTTGGCAAGTTATTTAGGATTTCCATGCTCCAAGAAAGATATGGGGGATGCATGCAGACATGTAAAGTTGATGGGGACCTTTGTTCACTCAAGGGAGTGTAGTAGAGTAGACAAGTAGAGAGTTCATGATGTAAGGAAAAGGAAGAAAAATAAAAGAGAGAGAGAGTTCCAAGTCTATTTTTGTCCCATCTTTGCATGAGGATGAAATGGAGCTAGAAAACATGTATGAATGAAAACAAGGGAGACTAGAGCGCATATCACATCTCTTTTATGAATTTGTATATGAATGAGTTTAAAGTTAATGAATGAAATGTGAAGTCTTTTCTCTCTACATTATTTTGTGTTATGGTTTGAATGTATGTCTATTTACTTTATTATGCATAGTAATATATCACTCAACTATGAATGAATAAATGGGTTTATTCCTTAGAGGTTTCCTACATGTGTTGTCCCTTCACATCCTACACAATATTAATGGTCTATGTTATTCTCATGGTGTCTCGAGTGAAATCTTCTTCAATCCTCTACTGAAGATTGAATATGTCGGTGCCTTGGGGTTTTGTTGGTAAATATTAACGAACCTTGGGTCTTTAACCCCTCAGCGAGTGGATTACAACCAACAAATGATTTTGTTATCGCGACTTGAAGGTTTTGTACTGCATGATGAAGGGAAAGAATGAGGTGGAAACCCTCTGAAGAGGAAAATACAAGATTGGTTATATAAGGAGGATGATTTCGCATGAGGAGAGACCAAGAACTTGGTGACCAACGTCGGAAGCTGGAAACAAAGGTATATATATATATATATTTGCATGAAATTTTGTTTGTTGGGTTTCCTTGTTTGTTTCATGAGTGGATAAAGAGGAAGAAAACAATTAATATTATCTTAGGAGACTAAGAAACACTGTTGTGGGACCTGAATATGGTCAATAGATTGAAATATGTGGATAATAAATGGGCTAGAGAAGTCAACTTCCGGTTTTACCAGGTTAAGGAATGATACATCGTTGACTTCACCATTGAATACAGACCAAAAGAAAGTTTGTTTGTCGGCCCTAGAAAGAGACTATTGGATTAAATTCCCATGTGCATCAAGATGTTGTTTGTGGAGAAGGGGTTGATGTGCATGGAGACCGACAAGATGGTCGAGTAAACCCCCTTGTGTGGGGGAGGGGGGGATGGAAAGAAGGAGGAAAAGAGAGAGAGAATGGATCTAGTGGAAGGGATACAAAAGATGATGAAATGTGGTGAGAAAAGAATGGACCCAGAAGAGAAGAAGAAGAAAAGATCCAAGAGCTACACAAGAAGAGCTGAAATAAGGAAGAAATTCGAATAGAGGAGTGAAGAAAAGATAGCAAGGAGTGAAGGACAAGGAGTGAGACCCAATATGAAGAGAAATGAGACTACACTAGGAGGATGTGCAGGAGACAATTTTGTGCAGAGAGAAGCGTAGAAGGAGAGAAATCATCAAAGAGACGTGGTGTTAGGAGTAGTGTATCAAGTGAGGATACCAGGAGTAAATCCTCTTGGCTATTAATAGATGTAGTCACATCATAGGAAGATGAGGCATATAGTAGCAGCGCAACACGACAGAAGATGGCGATGGAACGATCCTTAGAGAAGGAGAAGAAGATTTAACAATTGTGAATGGGCTTGCACAAATACAACTAAAAATATCTTTGGGTTCCCTCACCAAGGATAATGAGATAAGATGGAGGAATCCCCTCTTTGAATCACCTCCCTTGTGCATTTTTAATCAAGAAAAAAGAATTGAATAAAGTGTGGAGATAGGAGTAGAAGAAGAAATAGTAGAAGAAAGGAAAGGAGGAGATACGAGTCAAGAGGAGGTCGAATTCAACAATACTTCACAAGGAAGAGTCTCAGTATTAGTATTAGTATCACCAACAACTAGTGGTCAATCAAGAGAACACGGTACTAGATTGAGTATGTCCAACCAAGACACAACCTTCAGGCTTCCCGTGTTCCATGGGATGGGAAGAGATGATGCAAAACAACATTGGTTTATGTGTGAAGCTATATGGTATGTGAAGAGAGTCATAGAAAAATCATATAAGATAGCGCAGTTGCATACCACCTCCAGAGACAAAGCTCCAACGTGGTACATGACGTACAAGGATACTGCACTAGCGGGACAAGCTAGGTCCCTGACAGAGATCAAGAGATATATACTTAGAGAGTTTCAGAAGCCTAAGTCAAAATCACAGTGTATCATTGAGATAAAACAACAGGCTAGAGAAACCATATGAGACTATGACCAGTGCTTCAAAATATTGTTGGATAGATTGACATTTCATATCCAAAACATCCAACATACAGAATGGTTTATTACATGATTTCTACCCCACGTTCATGCCCCACTCACCCAACAAAAGATGGCAACTCAGGAAAAGGCCATGGAGATTGCAATGTACCTATAATATACACCATGAGGTGATGAGACATCAAGAGGGCTAGCGCTAACAGTTTCAACTCGAAAATCTCACCATGAAATTACAAGATATGGATAAAGGCTAAGGTGGTTTGTGAGCATGTATGGTGTATTATGTGTTGCACAGAAGGTCACCTTAGGAATGAATGTCCTACACTGGGGAGCTACATGGTGACAAGCACACTGAACCCATTTCCAACAGGACCCTGGACCGAGTGGTGCAAGATTTGCAGACAATGGGGACATATACCCCTTATTTCCCAACACTAAAGAAATATCAGAAGGCTACTCATACTCCATTTTGAAAGTTTTGAAATCCATGGGGCTTGATGTGAACAGTTATCGGTCACTTCAGCCAATGCAAGAGCACATTGAAGATGCCTTCCAGGTCCAGGAGGAATAGAAGGGTGGTGACCGCGGAGGCGCTAATAGAGGATGATATCAAGGAGGTTTGAGAAGAGGATATGGATGAGGAAGAGTATACAGTGGTGGTGGGGGAAGACCACCTATTTTCTTTAACTGTGGTGAAGTTGGTGGTGTATCACAATTCTATACCAAACCACGCACACTCTGTAGGTACTGCCATAGTATAGAGCATGTCACAGAATATTGCCTAGAATTGTTGGAAAAGTGGGAAGAAAAGAAGGCACATTGCAATATGGTGACTGTGGAACCTCGTGGATCAGAAGTTGATATTCGAGTGGTCACTCTAGGAGGAATTCGAATGGCAATGAATTTATAATGAGGATAAATTTTGGTCCAAAACATTGAAGGGAAGATCAGGAAAGCAATGCAGGAATCTCCTAAGTTTGATGTCGCGAAGAAAAAGCAATTTGTGTGTGACACATAAAGGGCTCTAGAGGAGGAAAAGGCGCGCAAAGAGTTCCAACACACGACATAAATATCACCGAAGTATTCCTGGAGGTTTGAAGAGGTACAACACACAACGTAAAGATCATTGTGGGAGGCCTCCATACATGAAGAGTTACACCACGCAACACAACAATCATTGGAGGAAGCTCATGTGTTGAGGAGATACAACGTGCAACATAGCGGTCGTTGGAAAAACACTGCAGACGTAAAGAGTTACAATGGAATAAACAAAGGGTAATGGAGGAAGAACATGTGCACGAAGAGATATGATGCACGGCGCAATAAAAAATGCAGGGAAACACTTATCGCAAGGAGGAATCAAAGGACCAAATAAGTAATTTATTGCGATGTTGTCTTAATATGTTAAGTGACCCTAATACTGCGAAGAAGTTAACCCATATGTTGACAAGATGTATGGGGGAAGAAGAAACAAATACAACTATTTATCTCTCACTGCCAAAAAGGGATGTGCGCCAGATGAGAAAACAAAAGCACACGATAAGTGAGTTCAAGATGATAGCTAAACTCGGAGGCTATGAGATGGACGATGTCATGTTGGAGTTGGGATCCCATATGAACATTTTTCCAAAGACATATTGGGAATTGATGGGTAATCCAAAATTGGTGTGGTCCCCCATTCAACTCAGGTTAGCTAACCAATAATGAATCTATCCCATCTGTCGGCTACAGTAAATGAAAGTGAACATTGAAGAGGTGAAAACCAAAGCATATTTTGAGGTTATTGACATTATGGATGACTCAGATCCCTACCCAACTCTACTTAGTATCGACTAAGCATTTGAAAACAATTCAGTCTTGAATATAAAGAAATGAGAATTTTCCTTTGAAACAAATACCTTGCACGGCATTGTGCCATTAGATCCAAATGAGGGAAACATATATAATGATCTCGTAAATGAGGATGTTCAGTGTTTCATCAATTAGAACATTTATAATATTACAGGGCACAGGAAGGATTATGTCAACCCCTTAGTTGATGGTGAGTTGAGCTATAGAAGTGCATGATCCTATGACACAGATTCAAAGGATGTTATGGATATATGGAAGAATAAGCTTTATGAAGTTTCTACTAGGAGATATGCATGAATTGCAAAGGAAGTGTACTAGATTAGATCTGAGTTATGCAATGCACCAAGATTTGATGGTACAGGTCTAGTTGACACATTTTTGGAATAGATGTAGGAAGTATTCTTGGAGAACTAAAGGATACAAGCCATGAATGTGGTCGTCGAAGGAACCTCTACGCGATGGTGAGAAACACATTGCAGGAACATACAAGAATAGGTGCAGGTGGTTGAGTTTATAAAGCTCAGATTCCAACCTATAACCGACTTTGAACTGACAAATCAATATAAGGGTACAAGATCCTCAAGAGAACAATTTCTTTTGTAAGAGGTGTTGGATAACCAAGAATATCTATTGCACCCAATGGGTCCATAAGTTTTTCCATACCATGGACATGGTACCCAAAAGATAGTACATGCAAGAGGAAACATGAAGGCAAATTGGATATTGTGGAAGTGTTAGCAAACCGTTCTACACAACATTTGGTTTCACCGTGGAAATCTGTAACACCCTGTTTCCCCCAGTCTGTAAAAATAACTATACTGGCCAAGTATTGTGGCAAACTCAGAAATGTGAATGTGTGATGTGAATGGACCTTGTGAAAAAGGTCGATGAATGTAAATAATATTATGAATATATATATTGCAGGACTGCTGAGAGGGGGTGTGCTGAAAAAGAGACCACGATGGCTGAAGAAAGGTGGTGGAAGGCACCTGGAATGGTGGCATTAACTTCCACTGAAACCAATACCGTATTTGGACTTCACTGGCCTAGAGAACCAAGAGCATCTTGCTGGCCCCAAATTAAATGACTCGCCAGGTTGGTAGGTAAATGGCTCCTCATGAGTAATGAGGGATAGGGGTGAACCGCCCATTCATAGATTCCTCAGACCTGACCACCACGAGGAAGATCGTGCCACATGCAACCTCGTCGAAAAGAGAAAAGGCTGGAAGAGTGTGCGATCAAGGGGGCAGACGCGAGGGAAGGAGAAAGAATAAAGAACTTTGGAAAATATAGAGTGAGTGATAGCAGAGAAGAAGGAGAGTAACCTTCGTTCTCGGTCATTGGCGAACAGAGACTCAGTCTCGCAGCATCGTGGTCTCAGCTCGGGGGTGGCCAGTGGTAAATCCATTCGGAGTCGCTGAGCCTACGGTTGGGTGGAAACGAGCACCCCTCTCAGCAGTTGCATCACCTGGTGTTTTTCTGATAAGTGTTATATCTTGTATCTTGAAGTTTATATGCTGACATGTATGTTCATAGTCTGTGCAATTGTGAGCGGTTTCAGTATAAGACTGTATGCATGGTGTTTTGATCAGAAACGATGGCTGCATGTTTTTATTGGAAAGACCACGTATGGCTTATTTTTATATATGTATACATATGATGAACTAATACAGATCTTCAAGTCTGCTCTCAGGAGATTTGTTCCTGTGTTGTCCTACCTGATGCCTTGGATAGATTTCCTCACAAAGGCATCCTTTCGAGACCACTTCCTTACCTTCGAGAAGACCTTCCAGTCTAGTCTTCAAAACCTGGTGTAAATTACCTGAGGACCCGAAGGAGGATGTTATAATTTAAGACTTAAACTCTTGCACGAGGGAGAATGATCCTCGTAGATCCCAACATTTCGGCATTTCGATACCCGGAGTACCCAAGGGCAAGTCCCCTTGCACTCGTAAGTCCTGAAACCCCGACTTGCGAAATCCCAAATTATTTACGTGGGGGTAAATTAAGAGTTTTCGGAGTTTCGGCACCCGAAGTATCTAGGTGCGAGTTTCTTGTACTTGCGAGTCCCGAAACCCTGATTTACGAAATCCCGAAATTACAGTGTGTGGGTAAGTATCGATTGACGGAAGAAATCCTGTCGGAAGATCTGAGGTCAGTCGCGACCATTAGATTGGAGGAAGAAACGAGGGCGTTAAATGCCTCGACCTCTTTCCTTTTATCTCCATAAGTAGCGAAGAAATCAGGACCGTAGATCCCCAAGGTCTGTGGGAGTATCTGGACCGTCCTTTTATAAGGGCACGTGGCGATCGGTAAGCATTTCAGTGTTTCGGCACCCGGAGAATCAAAGGGCAAGAACCCTAGTCATCGCGATTCGTGAAATCCCGATGACCGAAACCCCGAAATAGTTTAAAGTGTGGATGAGATAGGATATTTCGGCACTTTGGGGCTCGGAATACCGAAGTGTGTATTCCCTTGCGCTCGCATATCTCGAAATCCCGATGGCGGAAACCCTGAAACAGGGAAGCATGTTTAGAGTTAGTATTTCAGAGTTTCAACTCCCAGGAAACCTAATAGCGAGACCTCCCATCATCACATATCCCGAAATCCCGATGGCGGAAACCCCGAAACGGGGAAGCATGTTTAGAGTTAGTATTTCGGAGTTTCAGCTCCCAGGAAACCTAATTGCGAGACCTCTAGTCGTCGCATATCCCGAAATCCCGATGGTGGAAACCCCAAAATAGGGAAGCATGTTTAGAGTTAGTATTTCGGAGTTCAACCCCCGGAAAACCTCGATGTGAGACCTCCTGTCATCGCATCCCCTGAACTCCCGACTTGCAAAGTTCCGAAGAAATAAAACATAGAGAAGCGTGATATTTCGGTGTTTCGGCACCCAAGATATCTAGAGGCAAGTGTCTTGTCCTCGCATATCACGAAATCCCAATAGGCGAAGTCCCGAAATGGATTAGCATACATGGTTTCAGTGTTTCGGCTTTTTCGATGCCCGGGATTCCCAAAGGTTAGTTTTCCTCGTGTTTGCTAGCCGCAAAATTTTGAGGGATGAAACCCCGAAATGAACAAGGGAATATATGTACCTCGATTTTCTTAATCTCGAAAGCCAGGAACACCTCTCCAATAAGACCTGTGGTCATAGCCGTCGATCTTATGGGTACGAACAAGGGATGGTAGGGTCTGTATCAGGTCCCGTAGGGACTCGGGGAATTCTGTTCATCGGAGAAAAAATGAAAAAGGCCGAAAATTTTTGGATTCCATAGTGGGTGTGTTACAAATTGGTATCAAAGCATGGTTACAACACTTGGCCTACTTGGGCTCATGAACGAGTTGTGTAGAAGCTCCGTTCAAAACACTCCTAAAAGGAGTAACCCCTTGTCTTAACCTTCCTAATCAAAGGACGAAGTTAAGAATGAAAACCCCTATTGTGTGTGTGCATGAGAAAAATATGAATTATGTAGTGGTTATAAATAAACATAAATACTGACTAACAACCAGCATTTATCTTTTGCACCTAAGCGGATGATCAACCGCGGGAAACTACAAATGCATAGAATGGTGACTCACCATGAAGTGGGGGAAGGCTCCCACAATAGAGACGAAGAGTCTGACGAAAGGAGGGCAGTAGAGACCCCTCCCGATCTAGCCGAGACTTTGAGGAGTCTCATGGTTGAATTACAAAGCTGCAAAGCTGACAATGAAAGGATGATGAAAGAACAAGAAAAGCAAACAGAAATTAACGCAGTTTTACTACAGAGCTTATCCGAACTACAAAGGAAAATGCAGCATGAATCTAAGGTACAAAAACATGGTCATATCAGTGGCCACACTGAGAGGAGCACCTCGAAAAAGGTCCACCCCAGAGGTAAAGGACAAGTGGCGGACGATTCCTCTGAGAAGAAACCGGGCGATTCAGAGGGCTCTTCTAGTAGTAGAACCAGTTCCTATTCTTGAAGGAAATAGAAGAAGCAAAAGCCTTCCAAAGGTCGTAAATTCGAAGAATTCAGAAAATCCAAACCACCCTCCTTCGACGGTGAAATAAAGAAGGGAGAGAAAGTAGAGCCCTGGCTGCTTGGACTAAAGAAATATTTCAGAGTCCATGACTTCTTAGAAAATATGAAGGCCCGAGTGGCCACCTTCAACTTGAACGGAAAGGCTTCCATTTGGTGGGAAGACCTTAAAAATGTGAAAAGGGTTCGCGAAGAGGCCCTGTCTTGGGAACAATTTGAGAAATACTTCCGGAAGAATTATTTGTCGGAAAAATATTTCGACGAAAAGACTAAAGAGTTTTATGAACTCAAACTGGGACAACTCACTATATAAGAATATGTCAACAAATTCCTTGATTTGTTGAGGTATGTACCCTATATCAAGGCGGAAAAGGCAAAGGTGCAACGCTTCATCAGTGGACTACCTAAGGACTATCGGAATCGAATTGAATTTGATGAGACAAAAACTCTAGAAGGCACTATTCGAAAGGCAACCTATTGTCATGAACAGTTTGGACATCGAGCAAAACCTCGCGAAGGATGGAAACAGAAGAATAGTTCAAAATTTCATAAAAAGGGGATTAAATCCCCAGGATTTACGAACTATAAGAAGAACCCAAGAATGAGCTTCCCAACCCGAAGTGTACACCAGCAGAATTTTCCCTCCTTGAGCGGAAATAAAACTTCTGGACCCATATCAGTGAAGACTGATAACCCAAAGAGAGAACCTTTGAAATGCTGGGGTTGCAGGGAAGAACATCTATTGAGAGACTATCCACACCAACAACAGAATATTCGAAGGATTTATAACATCCAGGAAGCTACCACCGTCAATGATGTGGCCATGAGTGTGCCGCAAATTTATGCAGCCTTGGATAATAACCAGGCTGACCACCAAACTTCAGTGGTGGAAATAGAAGGTATGATTTCCAACCATCTAGTTTCTGTTTTGATTGACCCTGGTTCAAATTTGAGTTATATAGCCCCTAAAGTTGTTGATAAGTCTAAACTACAGCCACAAAAACATACCAAGCCATGGTTGGTATAGTTAGCCACTGGCACCAAAAGAAGGGTAGCAGAAGTCATACCAGCCTGCCAATTAATGTCGGGTCAATTTCCCACCCAAGCAACCCTTAACTTATTACCCCTGGGATCGTATGATTTGTTGATTGGTATGCACTGGCTAACCGCCCCTAAAGCCAGATTGGACTGTTACCATAAAACCTTAGAATGTGTAAGTAAGGAAGAAAAGAGGATAACCCTTCAAAGGATCCGAAAACCTGTCTCGGTAAGACAAATATCAGCTCTGCAAATGAGAAAGTATTGTCGAAAGAGATGTCCCCTATATGCAATACAGGTGTTGAAAACAATCGAAGGTGACAAACCAAGCCCTGACGATCACCCTATCCTGAGAGAATATAGAGATGTGTTCCCGGAAGAGGTACCGAGTCTACCTCCGAGAAGGGACATAGACTTCTCGATAGAACTTGCATCGGGAGCGGTGCCGATGTCTAGGACACTCTACCGGATGAGCACACCCGAGTTAGTTGAACTCAAGTTGCAATTAAAAGAAATGATGGATAAGGGCTATATTCGACCCAGCATGTCTCCATGGGGAGCACCAGTCCTGTTTGTGAAAAAGAATGACGATACCCTTAGACTGTGTATAGATTATAGGCAACTCAATAAGGTAACCATAAAGAACAAGTACCCCTTGCCCAGGATCGATGACTTGTTCGATCAATTGGGGGGTGCATCTATTTTCTCAAAGATTGATTTGAGGTCGGGATACCATCAAGTCTGAATCAAGGGTGAAGACATCCATAAAACTGCCTTCTGAACGAGGTATAGTCACTATGAGTTTGTGGTAGTGCCATTTGGGTTAACCAATGCCCCTGCCACTTTCATGTGCTTGATGAACAATGTACTCAGCAAATTCCTAGACAAATTTGTGCTTGTTTTTATTGACGATATATTAATTTACTCCAAGAATAGAGAAGAGCATGAAGAGCATCTTAGGATTGTGCTGCAAGTGCTCAGAGAACAACAGCTCTATGCCAAATTCAGCAAATGTGAATTCTTCCAGAATCAAATACATTACTTAGGCCATGTTCTATCCGAAGAAGGAGTAGCAGTAGACCCTGATAAAATCAGGTCTATCGTGGAATGGCCTACCCCAAAGGACGTTTCGGATATCAGATCCTTTATGGGATTAGCAGGATACTATAGGAGATTTATAAAAGGATTCTCCAAGATTGGTTGTCCAATCACTGCCCTCCAGAAAAAGGGGACAAAATTCCTGTGGACACAGAAATGTGAAGAAAGATTTCAAACCCTGAAACATCTACTAACCCATGCACCTATGTTGAAGATCGCCAATCCCGAAGCCGACTTCCTCGTGTGAACAGATGCCTGTAAGGAAGGGCTCGGAGGAGTCCTTATGCAAGGAGGAAGTGTGGTCTGCTATGAATCTCGAAAATTGAATGAGCACGAAATCAACTATGTGAACCATGATCTAGAGCTGGCTGCCATAGTGCATGCCTTGAAAATGTGGAGGCATTACCTCCTGGGAAGAAAATTTGTACTTATGACAGATAATTGTGGATCGCGATATCTGTTTGATCAACCAAAGCTCAATGCTAGACAAGCTAGGTGGATGGCCCTCCTTAGCGAGTTTGATTTCGAAATCAAACACATTAAAGGAAAAGAAAATAGGGTGGCGGATGCCCTTAGCCAAAGTATGAAAATCTTTCACCTGGCCGTGGTGAGTACCTGCGAGACGGATGTCAAAGAAAGAGTTAGAAATGCTCAAGGAACAGATCCATTCTTCCAGACCGTGACCTCGTACCTGCAGTAAGAACCCACAGGGATAAAGTATGGAGACTACCAGATGATGGAAGAAGGTCTGCTCACTTACCAAAGCAGATTGTACATCCCAGATTGTGACGACTTGAAGAGGTTCATATTGGATGAACTACATAAAAGACCCTATTCTGGTCATCCAGGATACTAGAAAATGATCACGGCCACTAGGAGACAATTCTATTGGCCTGGATTGAAGAAAGACACAGCCGAGTACCTAGCCAAATGCATAGAATGCCAACAGGTAAAAGTAGAACATCAACACCTGGCAAGATTATTACAACCTCTACCAATCCCAGAATGGAAATGGGAAACCATCTCCATGGATTTTATCACCGGATTACCGACCTCGACCAAACAGAATGATGCCATCATGGTAGTGGTGGATAAATTGAGCAAGTCTGCTCATTTCATCCCCATCAAATCGACTTGCAAGGCATTAGATATCGCTCAGGTATTCATGAAGGAGATATTCAGACTGCATGGCATGCCAAAAGAGATTGTGTCTGACAGAGACACGAAATTCACTTTCAACTTTTGGAAATCACTGATGGCGGGTTTAGAGACCAAATTGTTGTTTAGCACCGCCTATCACCCTCAAACCGACGGATAGACAGAAAGAGTGAACCAAATACTTGAAGACATGCTAAGAATCCATGTAATGCATCAACCCAAGAAGTGGGAAGACTACCTGTCACTGGTAGAATTCGCCTACAACAACGGCTACCAAGCATCCTTAAAGATGAGTCCCTTCGAAGTCCTCTATGGTAGACCGTGTAACACTCCAGTAAGCTGGAGTAATCCCATAAACAGGATTTCTTTTGGACCCGACATGTTGAAACAAATGGAACAGCAAGTGACTCAGATAAAACAAAACCTAAAGGTCACTCAGAACCAACAGAAAAGTTATGCCGACCAAAAGAGAACTCCAAGAGAGTTCAAAATGGGAGATCATGTATATCTCAGAGTTAGGCCCAAGAAAAGTTCCCTAAAAATGGGAGCTTGTGCCAAGCTAGCACCTCGGTATTGTGAACCCTTTGAGGTTCTAGATAGAGTGGGACATGTATCCTATAGGATAGCACTTCCTCCCACAGTAAAAGCACATAATGTTTTCCATGTTTCATTATTGAAGAAATATGTACGTGATTCTAATCATATAATTGACTGGTCTGTGATCCAGGTGGAACCAGAGGGAGAATTTCTACCAGAACCTCAATGCATACTAGATAAAAAGGAAACCCCACTCCGGAACCGAACCATTGCACAAGTTAAGGTGCAGTGGAAACATTTTGGCCCAGATGAGGCTACATGGGAAATGGAGGATGCCATGAAATGGGCACATCTGATTTTGTTTACATCTGTACATGCATGTCAAGTTGATAGATAGAACATCGAGGACAATGTTCCTTTTAAGGGGGAGGGAATTGTAACACCCTGTTTCCCCCAGTCTATAAAAATAACCATACTGGCCAAGTATTGTGGCAAACTAAAAAATGTGAATGTGTGATGTGAATGGACCTTGTGAAAAAGGTCGATGAATGTAAATAATATTATGAATATATATATTGCAGGACTGCTGAGAGGGGCTGTGCTGAAAAAGAGACCACGATGGCTGAAGAAAGGTGGTGGAAGGCACCTGGAATAGTGGCGTTAACTTCCACCGAAACCAATACCGTATTTGGACTTCACTGGCCCGGAGAACCAAGAGCGGCTCGCTGGCCCCAAATTAAATGACTCGCCAAGTTGGTAGGTAAATGGCTTCTCATGAGTAATGAGGGATGGGGGTGAACCGCCCATCCGTAGAGTCCTCAGACCTGACCATCGCAAGGAAGATTGTGCCACACGCAACCTCACCGAAAAGAGAAAAGGCGGGAAGAGTGTGCGATCGAGGGGGCAAACGCGAGGGAAGGAGAAAGAAGAAAGAACTCTAGAAAATACAGAGTGAGTGATAGCGGAGAAGAAGGAGAGTAACCTTCGTTCTCGGTCACTGGCGAACAGAGACTCAGTCTTGCAGCATCGTGGTCTCAACTCGGGGGTGGCTTGTGGTAAATCCATTCGGAGTCGCTAAGCTTACGGTTGGGTGGAAATGAGCATCCCTCTCAGCAGTTGCATCACCTGGTGTTTTTCTGATAAGTGTTATATCTTGTATCTTGAAGTTTATATGCTGACATGTATGTTCATAGTCTATGCAATTATGAGTGGTTTCAGTATAAGACTCTCTGCATGGTGTTTTGATCAGAAACAATGGCTGCATGTTTTTATTGGAAAGACCACGTATGGCTTATGTTTATATATGTATATATATGATGAACTAATACAGATCTTCAAGTCTGCTCTCGGGAGATTTGTTCTTGCGTTTTCCTACCTGATGCCTTGGATGGATTTCCTCACGAAGGCACCCTTTCGAGACCACTTCCTTACCTTCGAGAAGACCTTCTAGTCTGGTCTTCAAAACCTAGTGTAAATTACCTGAGGACCCGAAGGAGGATGTTATAGTTTAAGCCTTAAACTCTTGCACGAGGGAGAATGGTCCTCATAGATCCCAAAATTTCGGCATTTCAGTACTCAGAGTACCCAAGGGCGAGTCCCCTTGCACTCACAAGTCCCAAAACCCCAACTTGCAAAATCTCGAATTATTAGCGTGGGGGTAAATTAAGAGTTTTCAGAGTTTCGGCACTCGGAGTATCTAGGTGCGAGTTTCTTGTACTCGCGAGTCCCGAAACCCCGATTTACAAAATCCCGAAATGGCAGCATGTGGGTAAGTATCGATTGATGGACGAGATCCTGTCGAAAGATCTGAAGTCAGTCGCGACCGTTAGATTGGAGGAAGAAACGAGAGTGTTAAATGCCTCAACCTCTTTCCTTTTATCTTCGTAAGTAGCGAAGAAATCGGGACCGTAAATCCCCAAGGTCCGTGGGAGTATCTGGACCGTCCTTTTATAAGGGCACGTGGCGGTCGGTAAGCATTTCGGTGTTTCAGCACCCGGGGAATCAAAGGGCAAGAACCCTGGTGATCGCGAGTCACAAAATCCCGACGACCGAAACCCCGAAATAGTTTAAAGTGTGGATGAGATAGGATATTTCGGCACTTCGGGGCCCAAAATACCTAAGTGTGTATTCCCTTGTGCTCGCATATCCCGAAATCCCGATGGCAGAAACCCCGAAACAGGGAAGTATGTTTAGAGTTAGTATTTCAGAGTTTCGGCTCCCGGGAAACCTAATTGCGAGACCTCCTGTTGTCGCATATCCTGAAATCCCGATGGCGGAAACCCCAAAACGGGGAAGCATGTTTAGAGTTAGTATTTCGGAGTTTTGGCTCCCGGGAAACCTAATTGCGAGACCTCTTGTCATCGCATATCCTGAAATCCAGATGGCGGAAACCCCGAAATAGGGAAGCATATTTAGAGTTAGTATTTCGGAGTTCGACCCCCGGAAAACCTCGATGTGAGACCTCCTATCATCACATCCCCCAAACTCCCGACTTGCGAAGTCCCGAAGAAATAAAACATAGAGAAGTGTGATATTTCGATGTTTCGGCACCCGGGATATCTAGAGGCAAGTGTCTTGTCCTCGCATATCATGAAATCCCGATAGGCGAAGTCCTGAAATGGATTAGCATACATGGTTTTGGTTTTTCGGCTTTTCGATGCCCGAGATTCCCAAAGGTCAATTTTCCTCGTGTTCGCTAGCTGCGAAATTCCGATGGATGAAACCCCGAAATGAAAAAGGGAATACCTGTACCTCGATTTTCCGAATCGCGAAAGCCGGGAGCACCTCTCCGGTAAGACCTGTGGTCATAGCCGCCGATCTTATGGGTACGGACAAGGGATGGTAGGGTCTTTATCAAGTCCCTTAGGGACTCGGGGAATTCTGTTCATCAGAGAAAAGATGAAAAAGGCTGAAAATTTTTGGATTCCGTAGTGGGTGTGTTACAAAATCCCATCGCAGAGTGAGGTAGTATTAAGAGTTAAGGGTTTCATCTTCCATCGCGAACCAAAAAATACCGTGACCAAAGTCATATTTTCCTACCACAGGTTGATGGAAAAATTGAAGCAAATCGTACATTACTAGAAGATTGACAATGATGACGTGGAGGAAAACGAGCCTAGGGGATTACAAATCAATGAAATAGAGGGTGAACGCACTATTCAAGGGAAGGCCTCTGATAGAACCGCGTCGAACTACAGTCGCCTGTTAAAGAACACAAAACATAACATTTGTCAGCCAATTGGCTTAAGTTGATGGACAATTGGTATGGATTGTTGGTTTTCATTTATGTCAACCATTGGAGAGTGATATTGTAGATTGATGTCAACCCTTAGTGATTGATGTCAACCCTTGGAGAAAGTTCAGTAGCGAATTTTGGTAGCACAAAGGTTTGGGTAATGGACCCAAGTTTGTTTGATGTATAATGGTATGAGTTTTCATATATTTGAAGGTACAACTATTCTAGATGGGTAGTACATGTCATTCCATTTCTGGTGGTATGTGGAACATCACATAACTCCTCACGGTTAGAGAGTTATGTCCATGTGAAGTTGGAGAACCCAGGTTTGGGTAATGGATCCAAGTTTGTTTGATGGATAAAGGTATGAGTTTTGATATATTTGCAGGTAATATTATTATATATGGATATTACATGTCATTCCATTTCGAGGGGTATGTGGAACGTCACATAACTCCTCACGGTTAGAGAGTTATGGCCATGTGAAGTTGAAGAACCCTCATGAGTCATCTAAAAGCCCCAAAAGGTCAAAGTAGTCAAAGTGGTTTAAGAGATTTTTAGAAGGTAAATAATAAAGTGAAGTGATTATTTTACTATAATTCAAAGTGAATACAAAATAAATTATTTAAATAATAAAGTTAATGGATAAATTACTAAGTTGACAAGTGGTTAGAAGTGGGTTAGCCCTAAAATAAGGAAAGTGGTTTAAGATGGTTAGAAGGTAATCCCTTGAGGTAAAGTGAAGTGACGAGTGTACTATAAGTCAAAGTGGATACAAAATAAATTATTTAAATAATAAAATTAATGGATAAATTGTTAATTGGACAAGTGGTTAGAAGTTGGTTAACCATAAAATAAGGAAAATGGGTTAAGATGGTTAAAATGTAACCCCTTGAGGAAGCTACATGAAAGTATAAATAAGAGCCAAGGCTCTCTCATTTCAAATCACACTTGAGCATATTGAATATCTACAGGTGACTGATGTAACCAAAGGATATATAAGTCGAATTTCAGAGAGAAGGTGAAGCAAAGAAGGACGAAATTCAAGGGAGGATAAATTCTTTTGATGATGTTTTCTAAGATTTGTTATTTACAAGTCATCTCACCATTTTCGCAACAATTGTTTTTCTAGAATGATTCAGACCGTGAAATTGATAGGTCATTGAAACAAAATATCCAAGTAGTTGTGGTACGAATTTCATCTTGTGGGTCGTTGTATTTTTGGAGTTACACTTCATGGAAAATAGGGTTTGTGGCTAGTCCTAAAACTAGTCTAAAACAGGTGTTTCGGGTAAAAACGCCATAACTTCTTCATAACAGATCCAAATTTAGTAAGCCCAAATGTGTTAGTTAGAGTATAATCTATAGTATTCTATGTAAAATTTTCATATCCATACAACAAATATTCTGTGTGGGGCACGCTCTACAAGTTCGCTCTCTAGAATAAACCATAATTCAACAAGGTATGTCAGTTTTGCTATAACTCATTTTCTGAGAGGTTCCAAATAGTAACACCTGGAGGAATTGCATAAAACACATTGAAGAACATTGTGTACTATTTTCATATCTTTATTAATTACAGGTACATAATTATGATTATTTCAAGTTAGGGTTGTTGACTAATCCAAAACTAGTCACGTGAGACTAAAGTAAAGTTTCATGAAAATTACAGTCTCTTGTTGTTAAAGTTAAGGAAAGTTTGCATGTATGTGATCATATACAGTAGATCTATTAAAGAGTTACAAATCAGATTTGGATGATGAAATTGATGAGGGCTTTTGGTTGAGATGCATTTTGGGTACATGGTTGAGACAAGTAGTTGATGAGTTGGCACATACATGAGGTGTATAATTGATGATGTTGGTACATCTTAAAGAGTCATAGTTGATGAGTGGTTGATACATGATCGGTACATATTTGGTACATGGTTGGAGGCACTTGTTAGTATTATTGTTGACACATGGTCTATGGATGATGTAACATTGGTATATTATTAGAAGCACATATTGATCTTGGTGATGATTATGAGTTGTTGTGTTATGCTTGTTTGATGCACATCTTTGAGAGTTGTCTTGGTGATTGATCTTGGTGAGTAGATATGATTTGGTTGATAAGATTGATGACAAGTTGTTGTGATAGGTTTTTTTGGATAGGTTGTTGTGACATGTTATTTGTATAGGTTTGGTGCATGGTTGATGCACTTGTTCATGGTACAGGTTGAAGTACAGGTTTGGTGCATGGTGTTAGCACCATAAGTCACCCTCCGATTGCAGAGAGGGTAAGCCCAGAACCCATCAGTATTTGGGGTGGATGTTGGTTTAACTGCGGATGGTCGATGGCCAAAACTCAACAACATGAAAGATGTTCAACATAGAACTAGACAGGAAATGCACAGGCAAGTGAGGGCCACATTAACTTCAGTCAGTAAATTTGAGTCAAAGCAAGAGTAGGGGGAAGACTTAGTGAGAGAGGTGAACGAGACTTCTATGGGCATTCGGCCTTCCATCATCTTGGAGATGAAAAAATCGAACTCGAGATCAATCTGGAGCTCAGGTTTCAGGCACTGAAATGTGTTGCAAGCAACACAGTCACAACTACAGAATGATCAAACCTCCATCATCCTGTCACTGCGACAGCTCAACTGGATTCTCCATGCTCGAGCCATCTAGTATGAGAGGGAAAAGACAACACATGGAAATGAATGAAATCGATCACGATATCTCCATGATCAAACCTATATCATAACAACATAACAATCCTCGGATGGATCCTCCATACCCGAGTGTTTCAAACAATTTTTACAGACAAAATGGAAAGAAACAGGAAACTGACTTCTATTAACATGAAAGTCTCAAATCGATTACATAACCAGAGAACAGCTATGGCATCACAAGCATTACAAAATTGGGAGCTCTACTCAACCAAGGACCCTTTACCAAATCCCAAAACTCCACATATATACTCAAAATAATTTGCCATCCTTAGCAGAGGCGTGCTCGAACCACTGCATTCAAGGCTCGGCATTTGCATCATCTTCTGTCAGTCTGCACCTACATTTTCCTATTAGACGCGAGCTCAGATCAGTATGGGCTCTGCAAAAAATAAAAACCGGCTCGCAGGGGTACCACGGGCTGATGGTCCGCCTCCACTGCCAGATCTTCCATGTTTTTCATTTATGGGGTGAGGGGAGGCTTCAACCACCTCCCCCCACTTTCATTTACTTCTTCATTAGGATCAAAATGAGGTCGAATCGATTTGGCACCTGGAGAATGTGGCGACCCCTTCTGCAGCAACATCAGCGCTTTGGCCCTAGGCGTAGCTCACGTGAACTTTGCACCTTTACCTACATACAACCTCGGACCATGACCCAGCGCTTATCCCATATGAAATTTTTGGATTTCACATTTCAGTAGTCTTCACTCCACTTGATTCCCAATATATCGATGCTCGAACTCGCGAAATGGCCTCTCTCAGATTGACAGTCGGATCTGCTATGCATCTGACGACCACGATTGCATCCCGGAAACCCCAAAACTTCACTTCTGTGAACCATAAGATCGGCTGCCACCTGTCCCTATAAGATCCACGGTCCAGATCGTATCGGGATTTCACGTCTCAAGAAGTTGAAAGGCTACTCACCTCCCTTCTCCCGATTTCTGAAATCGCAAACTAAAGCCTAGAGAGCGCCATCTCCTCTCCTTAACCTTTGACAATGTGACCTCAGATATGAACACGAGCTTATCCGAAAGGTGTGTATCAGGATTTCACGTCTCGGGAAGTTGAAGGGATACTCACCTCCCTTCTCTCGATTTCTGATTCTGCGCTCGCCTCAGATCGACAGTCCACAACTTTCCTCGATCCAATGGCTCAGATCATTTCACGATTTTTCACTTCATGTCTCCTTACGACTCTACCCCTGGACTTTCCCAACTCACAAAACCTCAAAATCGTTGATCCTGCGCCACGTTCCCTTCTGAATTGAACAGTGCAGATCATTTCGGGTTTCGGGAGTTTAGATCTTTTACGAACAACTTTAACAACGTTTCAAACTCTCGATTCCCGCGACTATTTTTCACTATTGATCTTTCCCTATGAGATCTTCGGCCCAGATTAAAACTTTGTTCAACCTTTGATCTTGGGCCTTTTCCCTGGCACTAGACTTCAAGCAACTTTCAAGTTTCGAACATCCGCAGACCGTTGATCTGAAATCCACATGGAATCCCAACTGCTGGAAGCTTAATTTGCATGTTTGCTTGATTCAAGTCTTTAATGGATTGCTCTGAAAGGTGTGATTTGCGCTCATGACTGCGTCCTGCGTCCCTTGATAACTTAATGTGATAACATTTGGCTCAACAAGGGATGGCATGCTCCATGTGGGTTGCCAAGAACGTGCAGTTCGAGTCACCTTATGCATTGGGTTATGGAGTCGATCTCAAAAACATCCTGTTGAGTATTAAAGGCCTACAAGAACACTATCCTAAAAACGAAATCAAAATACATGGGCTCTGAAGGAGCTTATTTATGTACATTCCTATACTAATTATTTTGTTACATAGTGCTAGGTGAAAGCAAACTTCCACCATAGCCATTCAAGTAACTTTCTAACTGGAAGCTCCTTCACTCTGTCTGTGATTAGTAACAAATGATGCAACCGTGACAGCAGAGCGGTTACATCCTTCATCTTTGCTCCTAATGTTGAGGTTAGGATAAATCTAAGCGGTTACAAGTCCATGTATTCCTTCACAGGCTCATAGGCCAGACAACAAACTCCAGAAAATTTATAACAGGCAGCCTGCTCTGTCACACAACTACTCACACATGGCTGAATATCTCTAGTAGGCACAGGTGGATGTGAGGCTGATGCAGGTTCACTGACCTCAGACGATGGATTCTCTCTTACAGGCTCTAGACAAGAGATAAACTACCCCTTCTGTTGCTCCTTTTCTTCTTTTAAATCTAAGACAACAGGTGTACTAGCGGTGGAAAATAATGCATCCATAGTTACGCCATCATCAGCGCTATCATCAATCATATCTGGAAGGAATCATTCTTGGGAAATAGAGAGAGAAAACTTTTAATATGTATTTTCAAAATACTCACTTTCATCCTTGGTTTCTCTCTCAATCAGATATTCATCGGACTCATCACACGAAGAACACTCTATCATTTGCTCGATGTGGGATGCAAACTTCTTACAGCAGTCATCCAATATAAGATGAGACATGTAAATCTCTTTGTAATATAAATTAAAATCATCGTGAAAATCCTTCAAAGAATGGATACTAGCAGCACAGAGAAATTGGCACCATTCACGAGCATCTTCCTCCAAAGAAAATCTGAACATCTTGATCAAGACATCCTCGTGAACAAAATTGTGCTCAAGCATGCATATATGAAAATTAAACAAGTGTTCACCAGGATGATCATGCTTGCTTCCTCTGAATCTTAGAATATAATCACCCCATTCATTTATAGCAGGGACAACATTTGGAAAAACAGGAACATAGGAGAAATTAAAAGGAGCAAACCTCCAAGCCAAGATTTTTTCCATTTCAGACAAGTGGAGTCACCGATCGATTCTTTAAACATGGAGTCGCCAGGTGAAAGATATGCAGTAAGAGTGTGTCTGGTCTTTTTTCACCATCAAAGACCAAATCTAATCGTTGTGTTCTTCCAAGGGCTACCAGGTGTAGCCATAAGTAGCCACACTGAAACAATGGAGTTGAGACAGTGGAGTCGCCAGGTGAAAGCGCAATCTTTAAAGGTTCTGATTTCTAATGTACCTTCAGAATCAAAAGTTCGTTGTTGTTCTACCCAGGGAAAATCTTCAATTCGTCCCTGGCAATAGCACCAGAAATGTTAGCACCAGAAGTCACCCTCCGATTGCGGAGAGGGTAAGCCTAGTATCCATCAGTGTTTGGAGTGGATGTTGGTTTAACTATGGATGGTCTATGGCCAAAACTCAACAACATGAAAGATGTTCAACACAGAACTGGATAGGAAATGCACAGGGAAGTGAGGGCCACATTAACTCCAGTCAGTAAATTTGAGTTAAAGCGAGAGCAAAGGGAAGACTTAGTGAGAGAGGTGAACGAGACTTCTATGGGAATCCGGCCTTACAACATCTCGGAGATGAAAAACTCAAACTCAAGACCAATTTGGAGCTCAGGTTTCAGGCATTGAAATGTGTTGCAAGCAACACAGTCACAGCTACAGAATGATCAAACCTCCATCATCCTGTCACTGCGACAGCTCGATTGGATCCTCCATGCCCGAGCCATCCAATGTGAGAGGGAAAAGACAACACATGGAAATGAATGAAACCGATCACAATACCGCCATGATCAAACCTACATCATAACAACATAACAATCATCGGTTGGATCCTCCATACCCAAGTGTTTCAAACAATTTTTACAGACAAAATGGAAAGAAACAAGAAACTGACTTCTATTAACATGAAAGTCTCAAATCAATTACATAATCTGAGAGCATCTCTGGCATCACAAGCATTACAAAATTGGGAGCTCTTCTCAACTAAGGACCCTTTACCAAATCCCATAACTCCACATATATACTCAAAATAATTCTCCATCCTCAGCAAAGGCATGCTCGAACCACTGCATTCAAGGCTCGGTGTCTACATCTTCTTCTGTCAGTCTTCACCTGCATTTTCCTGTCAGACACGAGCTAAGATTAGTATGGGATCTACAAAAAAAAAAACAGCTCGCAGGGGTACCATGGGCTGACGATCCACCTCCACTGCCAGATCTTCCATGCTTTTCATTTATGGGGTGAGGCAAGGCTTCAACCACATCCCCCTGCTTTCATTTACTTCTTCATCAGGATCAAAACAAGGCCAAGTCAATTTGGCACCTAGAGAACATGGCGACCCCTTCTGCGGCCACATCAACACTTTGTCCCTAGGCATAGCTCATGTGGACTCTGCACCTTTACCTGCATACGACCTCGGGCCATGACCCAGCGCTTATCCCCTATGAAATTTCGGGATTTCGTGTTTCGGGAGTCTTCACTCCACTTGATTCCCAATACCTCGATGCTCAAACTCGCAAAATGGCCTCTCTCATATTGACGGTCGGATCTGCTATGCATCCGACGGCCACAATTGCATCCTGGAAACCCCAGAATTTCACTTTTGTAAACCATCAGATCGGCTACCACCTGTCCCTATAAGATCCACGGTCTAGATCGTATCGGGATTTCGCGTCTCGGGAAGTTGAAAGGCTACTCACCTCACTTCTCCGGATTTCTAAAATCATGAACTGGAGCCTAGCAAGCGCCATATCCTCTTCTTAACCTTCGACAATGTGACCCCGGATATGACCAAGCGCTTATCCGAAAGGTGCGTATCGAGATTTCATATCTCGGGAAGTTGAAGGAATACTCATCTCCCTTCTCCCGATTTCTAATTATGTGCTTGCATTAGATCGACGTTCTACGACTTTCCTCGATCCAATGGCTCAAATCATTTCGTGAGTTTTCACTTCGCGAGTCCTTACGACTCTGCCCCTAGAATTTCCCAACTCGTGAAACCTTGAAATCATTGATCCTATGCCACGTACCCTTCTGAATTGAACGATCCAAATCATTTCGGGTTTCAGAAGTTTGGATCTTTTACAAACAACTTTAACAACGTTTCGAACTACCGATTCCCGCAACTATTTTTCACTGTTGATCTTTCCCTATGAGATCTTCGACCCAGACTAAATCTTTGCTCAACCTTTGATCTTGGACCTTTTCCCTAGCACTAAACTTCAAGCAACGTTCGGGTTCTGAACACCCACATACCACTGATCTGAAATCCACATGGAATCCCAGCGGTTGGAAGCAGAACTTGCCTATTTGCTTGATTCAAGTCTGGAATGGGTTGCTCTGAAAGGTGTGCTTTGCGCTCATGACTGTGGCATGCATCTCTTGATAACTTAATGTGATAACACATGGTTGATGCACTTGTTCATGGTACAGGTTTAGGTACAGGTTGGTGCATGGTTAATGAAATGCACTTGTTTATGGTACAGGTTGACTACAGGTTGTTTGGTACAGGTTTGTGCATGGTTGATGCACTTGTTTATGGTATATGTTGATTACAGGTTGATGCATGGTTGATGCATGGTTCAAGTTATTGGTACAGGTTGTTTGGTGCAGATTGATCGGTGCATGTTTACAGCAGTATATCTCATAGTGATAGTGTGACAGTGGTTCCATCATTCTACTTCTACGTCAGGGCGGTTGGACGGGGCAAGGACATGTGGTTGTAGCCACCTTCCAGTTTTAGTCGGAGAACATAGGGGGTTGTAGCCTCATTTTGGTTGTAGCCAGAGAATTGGGTTCCGAACACCCGCAGATCGTCGATCTGAAATCCACATGGAATCCCAGTTGCTGGAAGCTAAACTTGTCTATTTGTTTGATTCAAGTCTGGAATGGGTTGCTCTGAACGGTGTGCTTTGTGCTCATAACTGTGGCTTGCGTCCCTTGATAACTTAATGTGATAACACATGGTCGATGCACTTGTTCATGGTACAGGTTGAGGTATAGGTTTGGTGCATGGTTGGTGAACTTGTTTATGGTACAGGTTGAGGTACAGGTTGGTGCATGGTTAATGCACTTGTTTATGGTACAGATTGACTACAGGTTTCTTGGTACAAGTTCGTGCATGGTTGATTCACTTGTTTATGATATATGTTGATTACAGGTTGAGGTACAGGTTGATTCATGGTTGATGCATGGTTCAGGTTATTGGTACAGGTTGTTTGGTGCAAGTTGATTGGTACATGTTTACAACAAAATATCTCACATTGATAGTGTGACAATGGTTCCATAATTCTACTTCTACGTTAGGGCGATTGGACGGGGCAAGGACATGTGGTTTTAGCCACCTTTCGGTTGTAGTCAGAAAACATAGGGGGTTGTAGCCTCCTTCTGGTTGTAGCTAGAGAATTGAGGAGTTGGAGCTTCCTTCAGGTTGTAGCCTGAGAAACTAGGGGGTTGGAGTCTCCTTCCAGTTGCAGCTAGAAAACAAAGGAAGTTGGTGCTTCCAATGAATGGAATTCTTAAAGACATATAAGAAAAAACATTATGTGATTTTCTTCCTCTTTGGGTTTCCACGTAAAAAACTGGTGTACTGTGTATGTGTGTGATTGTTCATTTGTTCATTGTTTATTTACTCTGCAACTATTGGATGATAATGCTACATTGATATAACACTTGAATTTTATGGTGAAAAGGGATTAAATTGCTCTATTATTGATTCACTCCCCCTCTCAGTGATCCAACAATTGGTATCAGAGCAGGTTCCTTCAGGAAACAGTTTAAGCACTGGAAGGAGATCATGGATTATTCTGAGAATGGAGTACCAATGTTTAATGGTTAGAATGGTTTTAAGTATGAGATGTGGAGCATAAGGACGAAAGTATTTTTACAAGCACGTGGACATTATATTTGGCTATCAGTTGTTACAGTATATGATCGTTCAAAAAGGGCAAAGACTGTAGCCAAGAAGGAATTGAAGAAAAATAAAAAAATAGCAATGGATTTCATCTGGGAAGGATTACCTAATACGGTAAGAGAAAATGTTGGTAAATGTTCATCAGCCAAAGAACTTTGGGATAGATTACATGACATATATTCTTCACCCATCGCAGATTCATAAAATGCCAAAGAAGATGCAGATACAGAACAAGAAGAAAGATGTTCATCATGTCAGACAAATTCAGAAGAGGAAGATTATGAAAAAGCAAAAGTTGATTAGTGAAATTGAATATCTAAATAAAGAAAGATAAGAAAACAAGTCATCCAAGAAAGAATTGATGAAGAAAAAAGAAAGTGTTCAAAGTTTCGAAAAATATCAGAAGGTCATCAAAAATTTAAGAGCTCAACTAAAAGAGGCCAGAAGAATTGAAGAAACTCTAGAATATCAAAGAAATGTTTAGAAGCCAACATAGCATCACAAAAGGAAGAAATAGAAAAGAGAGAAAAGATATCGATGGATCATCTCAAGGAAAGAACAATGACTTAAACCAACTTAAGGAAGAGTTTGGTCAAGAAGAGAGAATACTGGAAAAAGAAATAATTACATTGAAAATCCAACTTGAAGAATCAAAGATAATAGAAGAGGTCATAAAGTCTCAAATAATGAAGAAAGAAAAAGAGGTTGAGAATCTTGAAGAAGAAGTTGTCACACTGAGAGTCAAAATCGTCAAGCTCAACAAGAACGTTGAAGAGACAGAAACTTCCACATCAGTTGTAGAGAATGAAGAGAAGCACTCTACGTTGCTAGAAAATAAGAATAAAGAAAATAGAAAGAGTTATGCAGAAGTACTCAAAGGAATGAATCATGGTCAACCAGAATCTAAGAAAACTAATAAAGATACATCTTCAAGAAGACCATCCATGTTCAATCCACAAAGAAGCTTCAATCATGATCATAATCAGTCAAGGCAGAAATTTAGAAGGACTACACCACAAAGAAGATCATTCACTCTCAGGTATGCAAATTTATTTTATGGTCATTGTTTTTATTGTACTAACTTTGGACATAAGGTTGCAGATTGCAGGGATTATAAAAGAAATGTTCAAACGAGAAATGTCTATGTGGCCCCATGTAACATTGAATGTTACAAATGTCATAACTATGGACACATAACTCGTGATTGTAGAAGCATGATCGATACTTCCATGAAAGAGAACACTGATATCAGATATAAGAAAGTATGGATAAGAAAACAGGGAGAATAGGTGAACAAAGAAAAGGTCCCAGAGATCACAATATTGACAATAAAACGAGATGAAGAAAAATCTACAAAGAAAAATAAAGATGTCAGATATAGAAAGGTTTGGAAAATAAATGAAAGAAAAGAAGGACAAGTGAATAAGGAACATGTTCAAGAGATTGTACTTTCAAGTATTGTAGTGAAAAATGAATCCATAGACAGAAAGAAAGAAGTCAGAGCTCAGAGAGATGATGAATCTACCAATGAAGATGATGATGAATACACATCAGAGCACGAATTGTGCTAAGCCTTTGGCTTAGAGACTCCCAGGTAATAATATTAGATAGGGCGAGTTTATGTGATAGCCGTGACAGACCAAAGAACGATCCTTCGAGCAGTTTGTAGAGTTTGAGAAGAAATTTGAAATGTCATTACTTGGAGAACTATCTTTCTTTCTGGGTCTTCAGATGTGTCAAAGCAATCAATGAATTTTTATTTCTCAAACTAAGTATATCAGAGAAATGCTAAAGAGGTTCGGAATGGAAGATTGCAAACTAGTTACCACTCTTATGCAAACCAGTTGCAAGTTGAGCAAAGATGATGATTCAAAGTCTACAGACCAGAGGCAATACAGGTCAATGATTGGTAGCTTATTGTATGTGACAACATCTAGACCAGATGTAATGTAGGCAGTTGGACAAGTGGCACAATTTCAAACAACACCAAAGGAATCACATGTATTAGCAGTAAAGAGGATTTTCAGATATCTCAAAGGAACAAAAGAGTTTGGATTATGGTATTCAAAAGGAAATGATCTATCACTTATTGCCTACAAAGATGCAGATTGGGCAAGTTGCATTGATGACCGACGAAGCACCAGTGGAACAACGTTATACTTGGGTGAGTGTTTAGTATCATGGCTAAGCAAGAAACAATCATCAGTATCTTTACCTACAACCTAGGTAGAGTATATTGCAGCAACATGTTGTACACAGGTTTTATGGATGAAACAAACTCTGACAGATATACAGGTTGAGTATGATGAGCCCATTCCAATCTATTGTGATAATACAAGCGCCATCAATATCTCAAAGAACCCGGTGATGCACTCCAAAATGAAGCACATTCCAATAAAGTATCACTTTCTACGAGAATAGGTTGCAGAGAAGAATATCAGAGTTGAATATGTGGGCACAAAAGAACAAGTGGCAGACATCTTTACAAAACCACTTCCACGGGAAGATTTTGAGTATCTCTGCCAGAGACTTGGCGTAATTTCTACTCCAAAATGAATGTTTTTGAATGCTTATCTTATATGTCTTAGATTTACATGAGGAAGCACCATAAAGAGGACAGTTCGAGTTGGGAGATCATTTTTAGGAAGAGCTCAGTTAGGGGGAGTATCCCCAAGGACAATTCAGTTAGGGGGAGCAACCCCGGATGGAAAGATACATTTTCCATTGATAACAAAGGGGGAGATATTTATCAGATGCATGATATAAATGCTTGGAGAGAGAGAACAGAGACATGTAGACAAGGTGAGTAGCCCAAGGAGAGTTCATTCAAGGGGAGTAACCCTAAAGGGAGATATCCTTTTCCATTGATGTCAAAGGGGGAGAGATAGAAACATTGATGAGGAGTATAAGCATGAATGTTATCATGACTAAGTGTTGTCATCAATGTTGGTGTTGCCATCAATGTCAAAGGGGGAGATTGTCAGACAGATGGCTTAATTTGATGGACAGTTGGTATGGATTTTTGGTTGTCATTTATGTCAACCATTGGAAAGTGATATTGTAGATTGATGTCAACCCTTAGTGATTGATGTCAACCCTTGGAAAAAGTTCGGTAACAAATTCTGGTAGCACAAAGGTTTGGGTAATGGACCCAAGTTTTTTTTATGTATAATGGTATGAGTTTTAATATATTTTAAGGTAACACTATTCTATATTGGTAGTACATGTCATGCCATTTCTGGTGGTATGTGGAACATCACATAACTCCTCACGGTTAGAGAGTTATGGCCATGTGAAGTTGGAGAACCCATGTCTGGATAATGGACCCAAGTTTGTTTGATGGATAACAGTATGAGTTTTGATCTATTTGCAGGTAATATTATTCTATATGGATAGTACATGTCATGCCATTTCCAATGGTATGTGGAACGTCGCATAACTCCTCACGGTTAGAGAGTTATGGGCATGTGAAGTTGGAGAACCCTCATGAGTCATCTAGAAGCCCCAAAAGGTCAAAGTAGTCAAAGTGGTTTAAGAGATTTTTAGAAGGTAAATAATAAAGTGAAGTGATGAGTGTACTATAATTCAAAGTGAATACAAAATAAATTATTTAAATAATAAAG
>ML789545.1:119673-152091 GCA_009831015.1 Picea engelmannii
AGTGATGAGTGTACTATAATTCAAAGTGAATACAAAATAAATTATTTAAATAATAAAGTTAATGGATAAATTACTAAGTTGACAAGTGGTTAGAAGTGGGTTAGCCCTAAAATAAGGAAAGTGGTTTAAAATGGTTATAAGGTAACCCCTTGAGGTAAAGTGAAGTGATGAGTGTACTATAAGTCAAACTAGATACAAAATAAAACATTTAAATAATAAATTTAATGGATAAATTACTAATTGGACAAGTGGTTAGAAGTTGGTTAACCCTAAAATAAGGAAAGTGGGTTAAGATGGTTAAAAGGTAACCCTTGAGGAAGCTACATGAAAGTATAAATAAGAGGCAAGGTTCTCTCATTTCAAATCACACTTGAGCATATTGAATATCTACAGGTGACTGAGGTAACCAAAGGATATATAAGTCGAATTTCAAAGAGAAGGTGAAGTAAAGAAGGTCGAAATTCAAGGGAGGATAAATTATTTTGATGATGTTTTCTAAGATATATTATTTACAGGTCATCTCACCATTTTCGCAATAACTTTTTTTCTAGAATGATTCAAACCGTGAAATTGATAGGACATTGAGAACACATATCCAAGTAGTTTTGGTATGAATTTCCGCTTGTGGGTCGTTGTAGTTTTGGAGTTACACTCCGTGGAAAATAGGAGTTATGGCTAGTTTTGAAACTAGTCTAAAAACCAGGTTTCAAGTAAAAACGTCATAACTTCTTCATAACAGATCCAAATTTAGTAAGACCAAATGTGTTGGTTAGAGTACAGTCTGTAGTATTCTGTGTAAAAGTTTTAGATCCATACAACAAATATTTTGTGCGGGGCACACTCTATTACATAGTTATGATTATTTCAAGTTAGGGTTGTTGACTAATCCAAAACTAGTCATGTGAGACTAAAGTAAAGTTTGATGAAAATGTGAGTTTCTTGTTGTTAAAGTTAAGGAATGTTTGCATGTATGTGATCATATACACTGGGTCTATTACAGAGTTACAAATCAGATTTGGATGATGAAATTGATGAGGGCTTTTGGTTGAGGTACATTTTGAATACATGGTTGAGATAAGTAATTGATGAGTTGGCACATACATGAGGTGTATAGTTGATAATGTTGGTACATCTTGATGAGTTATAGTTTATGAGTAGTTGATACATGATTTGTACATACTCGGTACATGGTTGGAGGCACTTGTTAGTATTATTGTTGACACATGGTTTATGAATGATGTAGCATTGATATATTATTAGAAGCACATATTGATCTTGGTGATAATTATGAGTTGTTGTGTTATGCTTGATTGATGCACATCTTTGAGAGTTGTCTTGGTGATTGATCTTGGTAAGTAGATCTGATTTGGTTGATAATATTGATGAGACAAGTTGTTGTGATAAGTTTTTTTGGACGGGTTGTTGTGGCATGTTATTTGTACAGGTTTGGTGCATGGTTGATGCACTTGTTCAGGATACATGTTGAGGTACAAGTTTGGTGCATAGTTGATGCACTTGTTCATGGTATAGGTTGAGGTAAAGGTTGGTGCATGGTTAATGCACTTGTTTATGGTATTGGCTATAGGTTGTTTGGTACAGGTTGGTGCATGGTTGATGCACTTATTTATAGTACAGGTTGGTGCATGGTTGATGCATGGTTTAGGTTATTGGTACAGATTGTTTGGTGCAGGTTTATTGGTATAGGTTTACAGCAGTATATCTCACAGTGATAGTGTGACAGTAGTTCCATCATTCTACTTATACGTTAGGGCGGTTGGATGGGGAAAGGACAGGTGGTTGTAGCCACCTTCCGGTTGTAGCCGGAGAACATAGGGGGTTGTAGCCTCCTTCTGGTTGTAGCTAGAGAATTGGAGAGTTGGAGCTTCCTTCATATTGTAGCCTGAGAAATTGGAGCCTCCTTCGAGTTGCAGCTGGAAAACAAAAGAAGTTGGTGCTTCCAATAAATGTAATTCTTAAAGACATATAAGAAAAAACATCATGTGGTTTTCTCCCACTTTGGGTTTCCACATAAAACATTGGTGTACTATGTATGTGTGTGATTGTTCATTTGTTCATTGTTTATTTACTCTCCAACTATTGGATGATAATGCTGCATTGATATAATACTTGCATTTTATGGTGAAAAATTATTAAATTTCTCTATTACTGATTTACCCCCCCTCTCAGTAATCCAACAACATCGGTATAGAAGAAGCACCAAAGATGGTCATCATTGGGGTCTATTGCACTACAAGGATAACACCACCTTGTGGAGGTTTTTACAAAATATCCTTGAAAAATCTATCTGTTCTCTATTTATAGCAGAGGTTGTTAGCAGAAATGAGTGGCTAAAGATTTTTCCAAAGGTTTTTTATCGATGCACATCTAAGGTCGATACGCATCGGTGCGTACATAAACAATAAGGCATCGATGTGTCAATGTTCAAAAGCACCATCATACTTTATAATAAAAATTACACACACCAAATAAAGCACACCGGTGTCATTGAAAATTAAGCACCGGTGTGCCTCATTGTCGTCAGGCACACCACGGTAGGGTAAATAAATAAAAAATACCAAACCAATTTCCATTGTTACAATGCATCTCGTGCTTCCAAACTCTCAAACAAGCACTAATTATCACCGTCCTTCCAAAGACATTATTTTTTTATTGCTCTACATTAACTTGGATAGTTCCATTGTTAGATTCTACATATTTCCAAATTTTGGAAATTAACATAAATTTTCATTTCCTCTCAATGTTGAAACCATGCCTCTTCGGGACATAAGAGGCCAAGTAAATTTTTTATTACCTTCCTATTTGCATTTTCATCCAATTAAATATTAAATTTATCTTTAAATTTGACATTTTTTTCAACAAAATTTTCCAACTCTGCACGGTGTGCTTGAACACTTTGACTCACCCTGAAGCACTGTGTATTATGTTAGATTCACATTAACCATTGCCATCAGTACATCTCATATATATGTATGCATCAATGTTTTTCAAGCAAGAACATCACAATAAATTATAAAAACAAAGCAATGTGTCCTTGGAATGCCCTACAACCGACGCATAATTAGCTTGGACCCACACTAGTACATTTCACTTAGTTAACCACACTGCTAACTTAATGATTTATCAAATTTAAAGTAGTGGTGCAACCATTTTAACCAAATGCATCGGTTCTGTTTACAGAATGACACTCGGAAATATATTGCTCGACTTGGCATAGTGGGACGTCTCATTGGATGTCTCGTTCCAAATGTTTTATCCTTTACAACACACCACAGAACAAAAAATCGATGATCCACTATCATGATAGAACCGATGTGTTAATAGTAACATATCACATCTCTTCAACTACAATAATGCAATTTAACCTAGTGGTTCCCATCAGTGCAATAAACGCACCGGTGTTGTAAATGCAACGACACCAGGGATAATTTTTAATAATCAATCAAAGCGGTGTGACTTATTAGATGCACTCATGCAATACGTGGTGGTGCAACAATACGCATGGTGCACAGGTGCGTAAATCATAAATGTACACACCGTGACATGTTTTGAAAAATAATCATTGTGGTTTGTCTTCTGTAAGACCCTATTCGCAGTGTGTTAGTAATACAACGCACCGCTAGACATCATGCTAGTGTTCTAGTAAAATTGATGCACTGATGCATTCAGTTTAACAAAGGGCACTAGCAATTTTGTGTGCCATACATTTTAGTGTTGCATTGTGTCTTTGTTAACGAAATGAACAGGTACAATTAAAATCACCAAACCGGTGCAGAGCGTCCTATGGGACACACCGCTCAAATACGCAGTGGTGCAACAAGAAACATGACACCAGTTCTTATTAGTAATAGCACCACACGATAATGTTAATCTAATATAGCTCATCATCAATGGGGCATATGTGTTATTTTCGGCGCAACAGTTAATTTTTAATATTTTTTTGCAAAAATATATATATATATAATTTTAGATTTTTTTAAATACATGTCAATTATATATGTACTTGTTTTATAATTTTAATTTATTTTATCTATATATATGTGTGTGTGTGTGTGTGTGTGTGTGTGTGTGTGTGCCTAACAATATTTGCATGTGAATCGGAGATGACAATAATGAAAGGAGGAGCAACAACAAGTTGAGATGCACACATTTGTGTGTGAGTGGGAGACCAGGGAGAGGGAGAGGGAGAGGGAGAGGGAGTTGCTTACTCATCCTATTCCATAGCCGACACATGACTTTTTAATGGATGTCGGCCTCTTGAATTTTTATCAGGAGGGTACATCCCTTAGGGGAACTCTTTGTTGTTACAACAATTGATTAGTCACTGGGATCACGGGGAATAGGGGTTCAAGCTTGATCTCGATCTATGGTATCATCCCACGAAGGAAGATGTATATTTCATCACTAGATTTTTTTTAAGAAGTGGGGGTATTTTCCCCCTTTCCCTACACTATCGTCTGATGTTGCAGGAGAGACCCAACTGACATATGTGTAAAGATATGTCCATCTGGAGGTTCATTCCTCTTCGAAGTTCCAATGTCATGGTGGTCAGTCGCGGATAAGTTCATTTGGTAGAGAGGATGTCAAGTGCCTGTGTCTTATTCTCTCAACAATGTCACAATATAGATCTGATAGGAAGCACATTAGTTTCTCTATGTTGTATTATGTAGATAGTTTATTGTAGAGGCCTCGATTGATTAGGTGGTCGAAGATTTTTTTCAGACAGTTTTGTCGTGCATTATACTACTATCATTTTGTTTTACATGGGACAAAATTCTTCCCAGTGGCGTCAAAGTTATTTACACTATTTTTTGAAAGGGTTAATGCCATTCGGCCAATAGTACCCCTCTTTTCTTCTAGGCCTATGTTTGATGCACATATGTGCATGTGGGGGAAGTTGATGCCGAAGAGAGGCCAACACAAGTTTCTCATTTCTCCGGTCAGTAGGGATGTATGTGATTTATTGGCTAGCGAGGATGATCATGTCCTCAATATTGCAAAGTACACGTACGCGGAGATGTTTTGGAGAGGATGTCCAAACATTTGATTTACAACAGTCGAGCCAACAAATGAGAGAATTAATATTATCATTATGTTTTGTTAAATCTAGTTGCATATTTTTACGTCTTATTTAATGCACATGTAATTTATTGTAACATTTGTTTTTCAATTATCTTATTATTATTATCTATTGCTTTGCAGATATTGTCACATATGTTGGGGATGAGCCTCCCCAACATGAGGATGAAGTGATGGAGGAGGAAGAGGACCAGAATCCAGTACAAAGACCCCACATGTCACGTAGGCCAGATCAGAGAGTTTGGATAGAGGTGGCAGATCGGCTATGTGGTGTCATGACTAGTCACATAGTGGTACCCGCACTCATTAGAGACATTACGGATACGGGATCTCTCTACGATATGGAGGAGTTTGGTTCATGACATGATGTTGATGCTTCATATTGTTGGTGTCGCCAACCTCATCGAGACATTGATGGGTGCTACTCATGGTCCCACTACATCCATCTCATCAACAGAGTCATCCACATCCTCTACTCCACCAAATGGTCATCCTCCTCCTAATTCTTCTCCACATAAGTCGGTTTCACCATCGACCGATCATATTGCTTCCCCTCCACATGTGTCTAAATTTGCATCCTCATCCTCCTCCTCCTCCTCCTCCTCCTCCCCCTCCACATGTGTCTAAATTTGCATCCTCATCCTCCTCCTCCTCCTCCTCCTCCTCCCCCTCCACATGTGTTTGAACCTGCATCCACGTATGTTCCTCCTCCTCCTTCTCCTTCTCCTCCTCTTGCTTCTCCTCCACGTGTGTCACCATATTCCATTGATCCTCCTCCTCATCCTCCACTTGTATCACCATCCCACGATCCTTGTCTTTTTCCTAGCCCACATATGTCCTCCTCCTCCTCCTCCTCCTCATGTCACAAGATTTTGATACTTTGGACACTATGTTCACATTGGGTACAGTTACACATATTGATGATATTAATAGAGAGACATTTGATAGTGCATTTTTTTCGACATTTATTTCTAACATAGTTCTTCTTGATAGATGCTCTACCTCTAGTAGCATAAACACTGATGCACCTAACTCTAGTGGCGGACCTAACTAGTAGTAGTATTGATTGACATGTATATTGATTGTTTTATATTTGACTTAAGATCTATAGATAACATATTTATTGCATATTTTGTTGAGATTTGTGTTTGACATGTATATTCATATGTATATCACTCATGTATATTATGTTTTTCATATAATGTTGTGATTGTTGTTGTTTGATTTATAAAATATATTACAAGTATGCTAATGACGAACATTGTTAATGATTTTTTTTTGTTTTTAAGTGAAACTTGATATGTATCACTCATTTAAATTTGCAATTGTCATATAATATTTAACTTTGTTTTTATAAAATCGTTCAATTTAGATTGCGATTGCAAAACATTATAACCATTAATGTCATATAATGTTTAATCGTTCTTGTAGTGTCCCCAAGGCCGAGCCCTTTGTAAATCTAGTTTATGAAATGAATTGTAAATATGTGTTATAGGCTGGTGAGCCAAGTTTGTATAAGCCGGTGGACTTATGTGATTGTTAGGCCAGAGAACCTAAGGGTTGTAGGCCAAGGGCCTAATTTTGTACTGATATGTATGCAACACATTAATAAAATATAAACATCGCCGCATGCAGGCCGACACGATGAATGAGTGATGGGGAACTAAGCATCCATAGAGAGGGCAAGGGATTAGGGGCTGGAAGGTGGGAAACGGCACTAAGTGTTAAGCCTTGGGGGCTTAAGCCTTGGGAATAATAATTTAATATTATTCCAAAAGACATGTGAATAATATGTCTTATCATAAGTTCTTTTGGAAGGACAAACAACTTCCAAATGGAAGGAACACATGCAGTTGCATGGGTGACAAATGTCAACCCTGACCCATGCAAATAAAGGGCTGAAATGAGCCGTGATGGGGGTTCTCCTCCATTCGATTGGATCTTCTGAACAGTACGATTGGTCTGACCTCTGCAAGAATACCCCATACGCCCTCTGAACAGGAAAAAGTCTGTGTGTTGATTTGGAATAACTGGTGTTAATTTCTGAAAATCCAAAGCATCCTCTATCTGAGCATTGAGCCTATGTGTGGAGTCTTGTCCGAAGCCATATCCATGAGACCATCTGCCATTGTTGAACCTATTGGAAAGCCCGTGTTTGTTTTCCCCGTTGGTTGTTGTGGCCACGCAGTGCTGGACTGCGTGGCCAATTGTACAACACTCTCTCCAAGTGAGAGAGATGATTGAGGTTGGAAGAACAGGTTGTTGGCCTGTGAGTGATTCTCTCCAGGTAAGAGAGTGCGCAGAGGAAGGAGAGAACTCCTAGAAGGAACCCTGTAGTTTCCACAGAGCTCGGAGACTTTTGTTCCAGTTTGTTGCTGAAACCCAAGGCAAGGGAGGTTAGCAGTCGAAGGACTGTCTAGGTGACAGTGAAGGTGTATACTTCTGGGGTGGAACAGGCATGTGGAGAAAGAGAGTCTGTGGGCAATGAGTATGAGTGGTTCCTGGGAGAGAATTCCTTCCTTGTGACTGGATGTTTTCCCTGTAACCTCAGCCTAGCCTAGGATTCCTTGCCTTGGGATGGAGCTTAGTCCCAGCTCAGGGGTGACCCACTGCTGCGCTGATGAGCAGTGTGGTCTAAGGCTGGGAGGTTCGTGGAAGGCCTGCACCTGGTTGGTGGAACTACTATTGTTTCCAAGATAAGTACCAGATGATGTTTTAATTTATGTTTCTGCGTGTCTCTGTATTTATACTTATCATGTATTCTGCTGTGCATATGAATTAATGCTAATGCCATGTTTGAAATTATTATAGCAGTAATTTTTAGACTTACTCTGAGCTCTAAATGTGTTTCATTGCTTAAATGCATGTTGTTTTATAATCTAAGAGTGAGTGTTATATTTCCGCGAAGTATGGTAACAGAAAGGTTGCTACAATTTGGTATCAGAGCGATAAAGCTATGAAATAAAAAGGGTGTTACAATTTGGTATCAGAGCCAAGGTTACGACGTTGAGCCTAGATGGGCCAGTCGAGTGGTCTTTGAACCGAGGGTGTGAAGAGAAATTGTGTTGGGAGGACCGATTTCGGACCCTGAAATACTCCAGATGTGTCAAGGAGTTACTTGACATGCTTACAAGCTCAGGAGGTATAGCGGTGTTATGAAACCGCAACCAGTGTGGTATAAGGTCACAGGGAGAGAGGACTCCACACTAGAAGTGTTGTAGCCTTAGGATCTATTCGGGAGGGAAGGCAAACCCTCGTGACCGTCAGATCTGGAAAGTGTGTGCAGGGTTTAAAAACCCTTTGGAGTTGCACAAGAGCGTGAGAATCGTGATACGCGAACTCCCGAAAACCCGAAAAGATCTACGTTGTAGATCTGGAAGGAAGGCTCGACCGTTAGATCTGGCAGAGTCGCGCTTGAGTTAGTTATGAAAACCTTTCGGATTTCGCAAAGTCGGGAGATGGGAAGTGAGGGAGGAGAACACCTCCAAAACCCGAAACGCCGAAACGATCTACACCATAGATCGTAGGAAGTGAGTTGACCGTCAGATCAAGTTAACGAGCAAACCGTAATTTCGGGATTTCGACAAACGGAAGTTCGAGATGTGGGATTCACGAACTCCTGATGCCAGAAACGCCGAAAAGATCTGCGTCGTAGATCTGAGGAAGGAGTCTAACCGTTGGATTTTGCTTGGAATGGATGTGGCCGCATGAATGTGTACCACGTGCCAGTGAGTCGAAAAGACATGCGAGAGTGGTGGAACCCGATGACGTCACCGAAGATGATGTGGACCCTCCTGAACGTACCACGCGCCACTGTGGTGAAGGGCGACAGCTGTGCTGTGGGCCCGGAGAATAAAGTAATTCACAATTTCGAAATTCGCAAAGGAGGAGCACGAAGGCTCAACACTCCAACTCGCGAAGTCGCGAGTTGGCGAAGAAGTGTTAGCACTTAGCCCTAGCCTATGGTCATATGTAGCAGGCGCTAGCGAGGAGGGAGCCATAACTGTATCGCATATCGGGTATCGATGTTTGGAGGAAATGAGTCGAGGATCTTCGACTCACGAACTCGCGAGTTGCAAAATGTGACTTTGGTTACGAAGGTTTAACTGTTGGATCTTCGTGGACCGAGATTCCGAAGTTCCGAAGTCCCAAAATTTGCAGAGCCGAACAGAGCTCAGAAAACTTTGTGAAGTCAAAACATTTTTCTTGTTCACGTTGGCTTATGAATATTGTAAGTTTTCTTGAAGGCTTAACGGCCTGACAAACTTCGGATTGATTGCACATTGTGTGTGCAGAGTTCAACTAGTGTCAGGAAAGACAAGAATAGACACCGAGTAAGGAAATGGAAGAGGTGCGGAGTGTCTCCATTTCAGAGGACGAAAGAGAAGGAAATGATGTCAACTTGGGAGTCGAAGGAACAAACTCTAATGGGCACGAAAAAGAGATAGATAAAGAAGGACGTATGATGAAACTAATTGAAAAATTGCAAAAAGATGCCCAGGCTCACCGAGTTGATAGCCGAAAGCTCATGAAAATCAAGGATCGGTAGGGTGAATTCAACTTTAAAATGTTGAAGAGCTTGGAAAGAATAGAAAAGAAATTGAAAAAAGAGAGTGACACAAGCAGATCAAGAAGTGTTAGAACCCCTGAGAGGAGAAGAATATCAAGGAGTGGTAGCAGACATTACCGTCTCTCCCCGAAGCATTCTGCCAGGGAAACACACTGTAGTTCAAGCTCGTCCCCTACCAGAAAACACCGAAAATCTGGAAATGATGAATTGAAAGGGGAGATGAACAAGATCAAGCCTCCAACGTTTGATAGAGAACATAAGAAGGAGGAAGATGCCGAGACATGGTTGCTTGGCATGAAGAAATATTTCCAACTACAGAACTACTCCGCTCATGTAGAAGGAAGAATTGCGATGTACCATCTAAAAGGAAAAGCATCCATGTGGTGGGATCAGTATGTGCAAGTGCAGCACATTAGTGAGAAATATATCACTTGCAAGGAGTTTAAGAGGTATTTCGAGAAGAAATACCTAACCAAAAGGTACTATGACAGAAAGATGAAGGAGTTCTTCGAACTCAAGTTGGGCAGCATGACCATCGATGAATACGAACGAAGGTTTTTGGAACCACTGAAGTATGTTTCGTTCATCAAAGATGAGGCTATCAAGATTCAGAGATATCTTAGTGGACTGCCACCTTCTATTGGTGACAAGATTTAGTATGATGACCCTAAGACTATGGAAGAAACAATAGGAAGGGCAAAATGCTTATATGAACAACAAAGAGAAAGGCCTACTTTTCGGAAGGCTTGGGATGATCAAAAGAAGTTCAGGAAAGAGCAGAGGCAGAAGGGAAACAAGCCTCCCTTTTTCAGAAACAGTCCTCAAAGACAACCATCCTTTAGAGAGCCTAGGAAGGCTGAAGTGGGTGAGCAAATGCCAAGACCGCCACCTATGGAGTGTTGGGGTTGTAAAGGAAACCATGGGTACAGAGACTGCCCCCACAGAAAAGATAAAGCGAGAACCGTCCACAATGTTCAGCAAGCTGAAACAGTGGAGGATATGGACAACAGGATGCCAAGGATCTACGCAGCCCTGGACAACAAGCAAGCAAAATTTCAATCGCACATGATTGAAGTGGAAGGTATGATTAACAACCGACCACTAATTATTTTAATTGATTCAGGGACTAGCCATAGTTATGTAGATCCTAGGGTGGTGGAAATTTTGCGTTTATCAAGAAGCAAACATGAAAAGTCTTGGTTAGTGCAGTTGGATACAGGGACCAAGAGGAAGGTCACTGAATTGGTTAAGTCCTATTCAGTGGACATGAAAGGATTGAGCACTAAGGCTGAATTGAATATTCTGCCTTTAGGCTCTTATGACTGCTTAATTGGGATGGACTGGTTGGAGCAGCACCATGCCCTCCTGGACTGTCGTAACAAGAGGTTTACATGTCTAGACGAAGAGGGAAATCAGAAAACAGTCCAAGGAATTCCCAGAGCTGTGGCTGTCAGAGAAATCTCAGCCATGCAACTGAAGAAGTGTTATAGGAAGGGTTGTCAATTATTTGCAGCTCATGTAGAAGAAGCATCCAGAGATGCAGTCTCAAAGATTGGAGACCATGAAGTACTCACAGAGTTCAAAGACGTATTTCAGGAGGTACCTAGACTACCTCCGGAGAGGGACATTGATTTTTCTATAAATTTGATGCCTAGAGCAGCTCCAGTTTCGAAGGCTCCTTATAGAATGAGTACGCCAGAGCTGAAAGAGTTGCAATTGCAGCTTGAAGAGCTTTTAAAGAAGGGGTACATTCACCCAAGCGTGTCACCTTGGGGTGCCCCAGTCCTATTCGTGAAGAAGAAAGATGGGACGTTGAAACTGTGCATTGATGTTCAACAATTGAATAAGGTAACTGTCAAGAACAAGTATCCTCTACCAAGAATTGATGATCTTTTCGATCAGTTGAAGGGTGGGAGAATATTTTCGAAAATAGATCTCAGATCAGGATATCACCAGGTAAGAATAAAGGATCAAGACATCAACAAGACCGCCTTTAGAACAAGGTATGGTCATTATGAATTCATAGTGGTGCCGTTTGGACTGACAAACGCACCTGTTGTTTTCATGTGCTTAATGAATGGTGTATTCAGGGACTATTTAGACAAGTTTGTCATAATCTTCCTGGATGACATATTGGTGTATTCCAAGTTGGAGGAAGAGCATGAACAACACTTGAGAATGGTTCTGCAAGTGTTGAAAGAACACAAGTTGTATGCCAAGCTGAGCAAATGCTCATTTTATCAAAGGAAAATCCATTACTTGGGACATATTATTTCAGAAGAAGGGATCGTTGTGAATCTTGAAAAGGTTGAGGCCATCCGAGAATGGTCAACGCCAAGAAATGTGGCGGAAGTTAGATCTTTTATGGATCTGGAAGGCTATTACAGAAGGTTTATAGTAGGGTTCTCAAAGTTAGCTCACCCTATTGCTTCCTTGCAAAGGAAGGAGAAGAAGTTTCAGTGGACTGAAGAGTGTGAGAACAGTTTCCAGTGATTGAAGCATCTGTTAACCAACGCTCCAATCCCGAGGATTGCAGATCCAAATATGGATTTCGTGGTGTGCACAGATGCGTGTGAGGGGTTGGGAGGAGTTCTCAACCAAGAAGGATTTATAATCTGTTATGAGTCCAGGAAGCTGAAAGAGCATGAAAGAAATTATGCCACTCACGATTTGGAGCTGGCAGCAATCGTCCATGCTCTGAGGAAATGGAGACATTACCTCATGGGAAGGAGATTTGAATTGAAAATAATCCACAACGGTCTGAAGTATTTATTTGATCAGCCGACTTTAAACACCAGGCAAACCAGATGGATGGAGTTTCTGTGCGAATATGACTTTGATATCAAGCATATCAAGGGTAAGGAAAATAAGGTGGCTGATGCACTCAGCAGAAAAGTGCATGACTTACATGCTACATCCATTAGCATGTACAGGATTGATATCAGGGATAGAGTTCTGAAAGCTACAAATGTTGATTTGCAGTTTAGAGATTTGGTAGCAAAGCTACAGCAGCGTGAGAGACCACAGACCAAGGAAAGTTACACCTTGGAAGCTGATGGCTTACTTCTATATAAAAACAGAGTGTGCATACCCAATGTCCAAGAATTGAAGCTGACAATTCTAAAAGAAATGCATAACGTGACGTATGTCGGACATCATGGTTATCAAAAGACTGTAGCAGTAATCAAAAGCCATTATTTTTGGCCGGGTATGAAGAAAGAAATCGTTGAATACATCGTCATATGTATGGAGTGCCAGAAAGTTAAGGCTGAGCATAGGCACCCAGCAGGGTTGCTGCAGCCTTTACCCATTCCTGAGTGGAAATGGGGAGTGGTGATAATGGATTTTATTACGGGATTACCCAGAACAAGCAAGTAGCATGATTCAATCATGGTGGTGGTGGACAAGCTTACAAAAGCTACCCATTTTATTCCATTGAAAACCACTCACAAGGCAGCATATGTTGTTGATATCTTCTTAAAAGAAGTGGCACGCTTGCACAGAATTCCTAAGATGATTATGTATGATAGGGACCCGAAATTCACCTCGAATTTCTGGAAAGGATTGTTAAAAGGATTCGGAACGAATCTGAACTTTAGTACAGTGTATCATCCTGAGTCTGACGAACAGACAGAGAGGGTGAATAGAGTAATAGAAGACATGCTAAGAATGTATGTGATGGATAAACCATCAAGATGGGAAGACCACATGTATTTGGTAGAATTCGCCTACAATAATGGGTATCACGCATCGTTGAAGATGAGCCCATTTGAAGCACTTTATGGAAGAAAGTGCAACACTCCAATGAGCTAGGATAATCCAACTGACAGAGCAGTAGTTGGGCCTGAGCTGCTCAACGAGATGGAAGACCAAATGATAAGAATTAAACATAATTTGAAAGCTGCCCAGGACAAGCAGAAGAGTTATGCTGATAAGAACAGAACCCACAGAGAATACAAAGTGGGTGATCATGTTTTCCTAAAAGTAAAAACTAACAGGAGTTCCCTAAAGCTGGGAAGTTGCGCCAAGTTGGCAGCAAGATTTTGTGGGCCATTTGAGATCCTGGAAAGGATTGGGCCAGTTGCATACATGCATTACCTGCATCTATGACTGTACACAATGTGTTTCATGTTTCACTGCTTAAGAGATATATACATGATGCTAATCATGTTATCGATTGGAATGTGATTCAGGTGGAACCATAAGGTGTCATGTAAGTGCATCTTGTGCGCATATTGGACAAGAAAAGCAAAAAACTACGGAATCGAGCCATAGAGCTTGTAAAGGTCCAGTGGACCTGGTACGGTCCTGAGGACGCGGCATGGGAGCATGAAGATGTTATGCGAACAGAGTACCCGCATCTTTTTGAAAATTTTGAAAAGCTTGCAGAGACAATGTAAGGTTGCACTGAGGACAGTGCAGAAATAAGGGGAGGGGGATTGTAGTGTCCCCAAGGCCGAGCCCTTTGTAAATCTAGTTTATGAAATGAATTGTAAATATGTGTTATAGGTTGGTGAGCCAAGTTTGTATAAGTCGGTGGGCTTATGTGATTGTTAGGCCAGAGAGCCTAGGGGTTGTAGGCCAAGGGCCTAATTTTATACTTGTATGTATGCAGCACATTAATAAAATATAAACATCGTCGCGTGCAGGTCGACACGATGAATGAGTGATGGGGGACTAAGCATCCATAGAGAGGGCAAGGGATTAGGGGCTGGAAGGTGGGAAAAGGGGCTAAGTGTTAAGCCTAGAGGGCTTAATCCTTGGGAATAATAATTTAATATTATTCCAAAAGACATGTGAATAATATGTCTTATCCTAAGTTCTTTTGGAAGGACAAGCAACTTCCAAATGGAAGGAACGCATGCAGTTGCATGGGTGACAAATGTCAACACTGGCCCATGCAAATAAAGGGTTGAGATGAGCCATGATGGGGGTTCTCCTCCATTCGATCGGATCTTCTGAACAGTACGACCGGTCTGACCTCTGCAAGAATACCCCGTACACCCTCTGAACAGGAAAAATTCTGTGTGTTGATTCAGAATAACTGGTGTTAATTTCTGAAAAGCCAAAGCATCCTTTGTCTGAGCATTGATCCTATGTGTGGAGTCTTGTCTGAAGCCATATCCGTGAGACCATCCACCATTGTTGAACTTGTTGGAAAGCCCGGCGTGTCTGTTTTCCCCGTTGGTTGTTGTGGCCACGCAGTGATGGACTGCGTGGGGCTTGTTGGCCAGTTGTACAACACTCTCTCCAGGTGAGAGAGGTGATTGAGTTTGGAAGAACAGGTTGTTGGCCTGTGAGTGATTATCTCCAGGTGAGAGAGTGCGCAAAGGAAGGAGAGAACTCCTAGAAGGAACCCTGTAGCTGCCACAGAGCTCGGAGACTTCCGGTCCAGTCTGTTGCTGAAACCCAAGGCAAGGGAGGTTAGCAGCCGAAGGACTATCTAGGTGACAGTGAAGGTGTATACTCCTAGGGTGGAACAGGCATGTGGGGAAAGAGAGTATGTGGGCAATGAGTATGAGTGGTTCCTGGGAGAGAATTCCTTCCTTGTGACTGGATGTTTTCCCTGTAACCTCAGCCTAGCCTAGGATTCCTTGCTTTGGGATGGAGCTTAGTCCCAGCTCGGGGGTGACCCACCGCTGAGCTGATGAGCAGTGTGATCTAAGGCTGGGAGGTTCATGGAAGACCTGCATCTGGTTGGTGGAACTACTATTGTTTCCAAGATAAGTACCAGATGATGTTTTAATTTATGTTTCTGCGTGTCTCTGTATTTATAATTATCATGTATTCTGATGTGCATATGAATTAATGCTAATGCCATGTTTGAAATTATGATAGAAGTAATTTTTAGACTTACTCTGAGCTCTAAATGTGTTTCATTACTTAAATGCATGTTGTTTTATAATCTGAGAGTGAGTGATATATTTCCGCGAAGTATGATAACAGAAAGGTTGCTACAATTTGGTATCAGAGCGATAAAGCTATGAAATAAAAAGGGTGTTACAGTGCTTCAAGGTGAATCGTTTGATGTCCAACAAGATACAATATGTTGATTAAACATGTTTAGAAACAAATATACTTAAATATGATAAATGAAATTATTGTGATTTGAATATGTCTTTTTCATATATAATAATTATTCACTAATAATAATGATGATGTAATAATAATGTTATTTTTATTATTTTTATTATTCAATGTTTACAAGACAAAATTATAATATAATTGTTTACTAAAATCACAATTATTATATTTTATTAATATTTATTTTTTCCAAAGATTTTATTAATTTATATTATCCAACAATTATAATATATGAAATTTATTCAATTAAATTTAAAATACTAAATATAGAGAATAATAATACATTTTGATTTATACACTTTCAATGAAATGGCTTCCAATTTTTTACTCTAATACAAACTTTATGAATCTTCTATTAAAAAATAATATCACCCAACATTTTATAATTAGTGTTTTAAGAATTAGTAAAATTGATAAAGGTTTCTATATTTTTAGATAAGTATGGATCATTAAAATTTTCCTCAATTCTAACTATGCTCTAGAAAAATACCCTTTCTGATTTTCCATGTCCTTCCTATATTGACACTTATTTCAAGGAAAATCTAAAAAGAATGATTAATATAAGTTTATATGATTATAAAACTAAAGGATGAAGTGGAATAAGCAAAGGCCATGATAGTTGCACTAGTTAAAGTGGGAAATGCCATCAAAGTTGGTAATGCTAACACCACAAGTGTGATTCCAAAATTCATAGATGTTTTTTTTTTTAAGTAAAAAAGGGTGTTACCTGCTATATTAAGTTGACAAAAATACAGAGAGATATATCTTTACTGTTGCCACCAAATGTGCTACCATTTTACCGGAAACTAGCACAGTTTGGGGCACTTGTAGCATGTCTAGGAAGATAAGCCAAAATACTGTTTCGCCATCTATCTTGCTTGAAGGAAACCAGGATAGATGGCAGTAGATCGTCTTAACTCTGAACAACAAGATTGAAAACCAGACTAAAAAAGACAAGCTCAAATACCCGGTGACCTGTCGCCCTCACCCTCCTGACATGCGGATTTGGCCTGAATGACAAACGGTTGTGCGCACGTTGGACATTTTCGTTTTGTTGGAGCGTTGGAGTAAGCGTCCAGGAGCAGGTCTAAGCGTTGTCCCATGAGGAAGGCTCTGTGCTCCTGGTCTGCCATTTGGCCTCTGAGTTCAAACACTATATCCATGTGTGTTGCGCGAAGGAGTGGAGCATGCATTTTGTTTGTTGCTGCCTTGCCTAAGGTTCCTTTCTCCACTTCGGCTCTGGCCTCATTCTTTTCCATGGTGGCAATGTCTGTGTGGTGCACCATTACCGCACAGGGCCTTTTCAAGACCTCGTCCTCGTATGGCACCTCCTCGACATAGCAAGTTGGGCAGTCTTCACAGAGCCTCCCCCTTTTCGTGTCTATCACTTGAGGCTTCAGGGCCTTCGCAATGTTATCTTCTTCGGTTGGGAGAGCTTCTTCGAGCCTATCCCTCAAGCTGCTTCCAGCTTGTGTTTCAGGCTCATTTGCATGAATTTATGCCCGCTTATTGTCTGTGGGCTGCCAATTGTCCAGAGCCAGTGGTGTCTGAGCTCTATTCTCCATTGCATACTGGATTTCGGTGGCATGGAGTGCAAGACGGGCGACTCTCACTCTTTGTTGAAGGATAGAATTTTCCAGCGAGATTGTTCAATCCATGTGCTGCCTTCTCTGTCGTTGAGTAGCATGAGTGTGCCAAGTCGAACCGCGGCGAGGCTTTCCTCGCTCCCTTGGCATTGTGGAGGAGGAGTGAATAGAAGACGCCCCCAAATTCGACGGGATACAGATACAGACACACCAGAGCTTGCAGTCGGCAAGGAGGTTCAGCGCAAGAATGAACCAACTGCGTCTGGGGCTCCTTGCTATCATATTTTCGTGGGACAGCTGCACCTGGCTCCTCTTTAACATGACCATATTTAATGTTTGCAGTGTCGGCTCCTTCGCGAGAGGGAGAGGTATCTCATCCGTAGGTATGTTGTAATGGCCTGCTCCCATTGTTAATACTGAAGAGATGGGGAGCGGCTTGCAGCATTTAAGTCGTGGTTTAGTGCTAAGCCGAGTGGCCATGTAGATCTACATGTCACCCCATCCGGGGCCCAGGCATCTCTGCTAGCAAGGTCTCTGCATCGCTTCGAGAGATCTGTATCATCAGAGAGATTGGCTTGCCAATGTATGAGTTCTGACTTGGTCTCAACTCCCACATTCGCCAGGTAATCCGCTACTTTGTTTGCTTCTCATTTCACATGCGAGGGGATTATGGTGAGGTTGGGGTGAACGATAGCTCCAAAATCTTCCAGAAGTCCAGAGAGCCTCTAGCTAGGAGAGATTCGCTGTGGATGTTCTCCGTGCAGGATTTTGGTAATGAGTTGGATGATAATCTGAGACTCTCCCTCTACTATGACTTGTTGGTGTTGATTGTAGGTAGCAATCTGGAGACCCCGAATAAGGCTTAGGATCTCCGCAACATTGTTTGTATTCTCACCCAGGAAACCGGCCATCAAATGTATGATCTCACCAGCATGGTTCCGAAGGACTGAGCCGAATCCTGTCGGTCCTCAGTTTCCCCTAGAGGCCCCATCGAAGTTTATCTTGATGAAGCCTAATGGAGGGGGGGTCCAAATTGTGGGGCTATTGGAACGGCTGCCTTTTGCCTTCACTGGAGGGCAGACAGAGATTTGCATATTCCAGCTTTTAAGAATGCTTTTCTCCTCGGGAACGCATTGAAAATCTTCATGGTTCCAAGGTTTGTTATTAACCTTTTCTCGAATTAACTTCTCCACCCGCTCCCACGTAATAGCCGGAAGGGAAGTTTTCGAATGGAAGATTCGTTTGTTCCTTTCTTTCCAGATTGCACATAAGGTGAACCCCAGGAGCAGCTGCCATATGCATTCGAGAATTGGGTTATGGAAGGAGATCGTATCCCAGTTCGCAATTGTATCCCTAATGCTACTTTTGTTTCTATTGGAGCATTCCATGGCTTGGGCCCCCCAGTCCCAGATCTATTGACTGTAATGGAAATTGTTGAAGAGATGTTCCATGGTTTCCTCTTTTTGGTGACATAGGGTACACCTAGAGGGGCCTATAAAGCCTCTTTTTATAAGATTATCCCACGTGAGGATGCGATTTTGAGCTGTGAGCCAAAGGAAAGTGGAGACTTTGGGCCATAGGATGTTTTTCCAGATTTTGCTCCAAATTATTTTCGGGGTTTGATTTTGGTAGTTTCCCTGCAGGTAATAGGCTTTATTAACTGAGAAAATACCTGTAGTAGAGTGTCCCCATCTAAGGATATCCGGTCCCTCTTTGATTGGTATTTTTCGATGGGTTGCGCATTCTTGCCAAGTTTGGAGATTCGTGTCATCCGTGAGCTGTAATTTTGTTCTCTCTATTTTCCATTGTCTCCAGGGTTGGTTCCTGTGGGTAGGGTCCCAGAGATCTCTAACTTTCCTGAAGATATTCGGATGGAGCTTCTGTTTGAGAGGATTGAGATCTTCCAGGTCACTGAGGGGGGGTAGTTGTTGCCACGAGTCCTGCCAAAAGAGTGCAGTTTCTCCATTTCTTACTTCCCAGAAGGCATGCTTCTGAATGAGAAGGCGATTTTGCCAGGCCGTATTCCAGATGTTGGATCCCTGGATATGGTCGTTGAATCTGATTAGTTGGTTGGTATGTGTATTTGGGGCATACTTTTGTTTCCAAATTTGCGCCCAGAGTTCTGTCGAATGTTGTAACCATCTCCACAACATTTTGGCCCCCATAATTTGATTGAGTTTTTCCGGATCACGAAGACCCAGCCCTCCAAACTTTTTGGGTTTGCAAAGTTTATCCCAACCGACCAACGCCCATTTTTTATTAGGTTGGTGGCCATGCCACAGGAAATTTCTTTGGAGGGTCCTGATTTCTCGAATTACCGAGACAGGCGCTACCAGAGCAGTGAAAAGGTAGGTGGGCAGTGCTTGCAGGACTGACTTGAGGAGCACCAGTCTGGCAGTAATATTAAGAGGTCTAAAGGTCCAGTTATTCAACCTGTGGGAGATAGACAGGAGCAGGCTATCCCATGAAATGGAACGCGTCGACTCCCCTGTGAGGGGTATGCCTAGGTAAATGGAAGGAAGGGAGCTTTTAGAAATGCCTAGAAGTCTAGAAAGATGGTTCTGTATTGAGACCGGCGTATTGAAAAAGTATAGCTTGGATTTGTCTAGGTTTAATAGCATGCCTGAGGCTTCCGTGAAGTCAGAGAGAATGGAGTTTAGCTTGGTGGCTTCTCGTGCAGTAGGGGTGTTCATTAGAAGAGTGTCATCGACAAACTAGTTGTGCGAAGGTGCCGAATGGATGTTATGAAGGGGCAGTCCTTTGAGGGATCCTTCCAGAATCGCCGCTTTGATATAGCGCCCTAGCCCTTCTGCCATGAGCACGAAGAGGAAGGGAGAGAGAGGGTCACCCTGTCTGATTCCCCTCATGGGCATGAAGGGCTGGGAAGGTATTCCATTGACTAGGATGGAGAAAAAGGCTGAGGAGGTAAGCTTGAGAACCCAATTGACCCAGAGTTGATCAAAACCAAAGGACTCCAAAACAAAGCGCAAGTATTGCCAGCTTACTCTATCAAAAGCTTTTGAGAGATTGAGTTTAATAAGCATACCTGGTATCTTCGTCGTTTTCAAAGAGTGGATCACCTCATTAGCCATAATAACACTATCAATGATTTGCCTCCCTTCCACCTATCCAGCTTGCTCTTTGAAGATAATAAAAGGTAGGATTGGTTTGAGGCGAGTGGCAATGACCTTTGTGATTATTTTGTAAATGACATTGCAGAGAGATATTGGTCTGCACTCCCTGGGGTGAGTAACACGCTCCTCCTCGGGGATGAGAGTGAGAAAAGTGGCATTAAGTGCAAAGAGTACTTGGCCAGATGTTCTGGATTCTTCTATCGCCAGCCAGACCTCTTCCTTAATCAGATCCCAACAATGATGGAAGAAGTTCGTAGTGAAGCCATCCGGGCCTGGTGCTTTTCCTGGGGGCATTTCCTTTACTGCTAGTTCCACTTCAGCTTGAGTGATGGGCCTTAGGAGTGCTTTGTTCTGCTCAAGGGTGACCAGCGAGGGTATGTGATTCATTATTTTTTGGATTGCTTCTTCCCTATTCTCGTTGGTCTCCATAAGAAGGTCTTTGTAGTAGGAGTTGAGTTCCTCCGCTATTTGGTCATGATCTCTTATAGGAATGCCTTGAGCGTCTTCCAGTTGAGTGATGCGGTTGATGTATCTACGGTGCACCATTGCTCTGTGGAAGAATTTTGTGTTTCACTCACCCTCTTTGAGCCATTGAACCCTGGATTTTTGTCGCCAGAGGATTTCTTCTTGATCTCTTCGTTCCTCCATTTCCGCTTGGAGTTGCTCTTCTTCCTTCACTAGATCTGAAGTTCTGCTTCCTGAGATGAAGGTTCTTTGCAGGTCTTCGAGCCTACGTTCAATTTCCTTCTACCATTGGAAAATGTTTCCAAAAGTGGATCTGTTCCAGCTCTTCAGTGGTTGCTTGAAGTTCTTGAGGCGCTGCTGGAGTTTGTACATGTGAGTGCCATGTTCCACTTCAGCCTGGATCCACCAGGTATGTGCCAGTTGGTGGAAGTTTGGGTGGGAGAGCCAGAACTTTTCAAAGCGGAAGGGTTTGGGTCTCGGAATAATGCCAGGATCCAGACAGAAGACAATAGGCTAGTGATCCGACCCTGATTTTGGCATTATATTTGCTTCCATTGTTGGGTCGCCCTCAAGAAGGGTTTCAGCTACCAGGAATCTGTCTAATCTGCAAGTAATGTGCTAGTGTGTGGTTCTTCGATTGGACCAAGTGAAGATTCCATTTATGGTTTCCATATCTACCAAGTTTAACTGATCTATTAGGGTTTTGAACTTACCGCTATCCAGCTCCAGCCTTTTGGTTCCTCCAGTTTTCTCTTCCAGCGTCAGGATCATATTGAAGTCCCCACCCATGATCTAGTTGGGTGTATGCAGAAGGGTTTTGACATGTTGTAGGTTTTGTATAAAGCTTTCATTTTCTTGTGCGGTCTGCGGTCCATAGACATTTGTGATGGCTCCTTCCTTGGTAGATCCTGTTACTGTGAAATAAGTCGTGAGAGTACCTGTTGTGGAGAAGGGTTGTTGCAGAGTGACCATGTGTGGGTTCCAGAGAATGGCTAATCCTCTGGAAGCTTCCACTGAATCTTGATGAAAGAATTCGCAGCCTCTCCAGCTTTGTCAGAATATATTTTCAGCTTCTTGTCCTGCACATTTAGTTTCTTGCAGGAGTAGGACATCTGGGTTTTCAACCTTAATACAATCTCGGAGGATCATTTGCTTGGATCTACCATTAAGCCCTCTGATATTCCAAGTAATTGTCTTCATCGTGAGGAAGGCGGGGGGGGTGGAGGTATCCCTCCGATAACCTATGTATCTGGCCTGAGTTTATCATCAGGTTTCCTGCTTCTTTGATAAGCTGTTGGGTTGTTTTGTGTCCCCTTCTTTTGTTTTCCTTGGTTGCTCTCTTAGGTTATGTTCCTAGGTCAGTTGTTATGCCTAGTCTAGTCGTAGATCCTGCTGTGGAATTTGTGAGCACTTTATGGAATTTGCGGAGTTGGTCCATAGAGATGTGTTGCAGGTCTTTTTGGTTAAGAGCTTCCTCTAGCTTTTCTAAATCTATGTCTTCCAGATCAGTTTCATCCATCTGCATGGTGGTGTCTCCGTTTGTACCTGTTTGAGCTGCTTGGGTTGTTTCTTTGGCTTGAGTCAAGTTGGGTTCCTCAGGGATTTTACCCTTCTCCTGTATTTTTGCTTGGTGAGGGTTTTGTATTTCCTTCTCTTCTGGCAACTGGTTCAAAACTTCATAGGAGTTTTTGGTTGGGATCTCTGGAGCCGTACTCTAGTTATGTTTTCTTGGTGGACTTTCCGCCTACCTGTGACATTGGTGAAGCCGTCCTTTTGCTTATTGTCATTAGCCTTGGTGCTTGGAGCATTCAGAGGGCAGTCTCTGAAGAGGTGGTCGTGCTCGTGGCACTTCCTGCAGCGAAAGGGGATGTGTTCGTAATCAATTGTTTGGTTCCAGTCGTCGTCCTGATATTCTAGGGTGATTGATCCTGGCAGAGCCTTTGAGATGTCCATATAGATACAGATGCGGGCATATGAGGTATACTTCCTCATCTTTGTAGCCTCCGATGCCTTTACATATCGTCCCACTGTGTTCCCAATACCCATGAGTATTTCTTCCAGCCAGATTTCCGTGGGAAGAGACAAATCTATACTGGCGCTCTTGTGAAGTCCTCCTTCTCTGGGCTGAATCTGTCTGTCCAAAATCGCAGAAACAATCCCGCCGAGTTATAGAAGTATGATCCTTTATCAAAGATTTTGTCCTTGTCTTCAAGGTTGTACAGGATTTTTGTAAAGAAACCCTTGGAGCTGAGTTGAGCTGAACTTCATAGTCTCCCTTGGGGTTCCACCAGTCCTTGATCCATCGTGTGAGATCGCGTTCAATTGGCCATAGGCCTAAAAATTTGCCAATTAGAGCATGATCCATCATAAACTGAGTGTGCTCCCCTACCCGTGTTGATTTGATGTGATAGTGAGGGGGTTTGTCCATTTGCGGTATACACTTGCCTGGTTCCCATCCTCTAGAAACTTTTGGATGAGACGTGCTGGGTTCTACATCCATTTCCTTCCTAAGCCCTTGTTCCTGGATGAAAAGTTGATCTCGCAGGTGCGGCGGCGGCTCAAATGCAGGTCGTTTGGCACGGGTTCCATTTCTGTCATTGGCAATGATATTGTTGTACGAGGGGGGTTTCCCCCCCTCTTCCGGACTCATCCTGGATGTGCAGTGATCTCGTGAAGCCGTTACCTACAGAGCTTAGTCCATTATCACAGAACGTTGGTGTCAGAGCGTGCAGCAATGTCTGCGTTGTTACAGAGCTCTAGGGTTTCGCCTTCCTCTCCATGCCAAAATTCATAGATGTTGCACAAAGTTATTTTGTTGGAATTGTCCGTGAAGTTCCATCAAAGTATATATTTATTTGAATTTAGATTTTTTCAAGCAATAAAAAAATTTGAGGTTTGAATATTTTTAATATCTTAATTTTTTGTTAAATAAAATATAATTTAAAATCATATTTACTATGTGTGTAGGTTAAGGAGTCTAAGGAAAAAGAACTGCGGCTCGAGCTAGGGTTTTACCCTTCCCTGCACACGCGATCTGGGCAACCACGACTCTTGGCCTTTGAGGCCATGGACCGCCAAGAGGGGGCGCCACAGGGCGCCTCCTACAGCCGCATCACAGCAGGCGGCAAACTTGTTGAAGGGCCGAATCGCCCAACTTTTGAGACGCCTCCGGACCTGCGGGAGCAACTTCTGATGGAGAACCCTCTCAAAGATCCTGCGATGGACATAGATCCGCTGAAAGAGAAAGCCACGGCGTCACCTCCTTGGTTACCAGGTAAATGCATACCTCAAGCCCCCCAGGCCCCAAAATATTTAATCAGCTCACCATGTATTGAGGAACAGAAACAATACATGCGGGATTATGCCCTGATAGGCAAATTCCTAGGGCTTTGGCCCTCTGAGCGAGACTTAATCAAGTGGATACAGCATTGGTGGAGACCGAAAGGCCATTATGACCTGCAGTTGGGCTCTAAAGGGTTCTTCACCATCATCTTTCATAACCTGGAGGATCGGAATCGGGTCTTCGAAGGAGGGTCGTATTTCTTCAACTCAGCAGGGCTTTTCCTGCGATTCTGGACTGAGAAGTTCAGCCCTGAGAAGGAGGACTTTGCCCACGCACCGGTCTGGATCCGACTCTACTCCCTACCCCAGGAGTTTTGGCTAGAAGAGGTCCTGGCCGGAATTGGCAATACCATAGGTGTTTACGTCAAATCCTCAGAAGCTACTAAGCAATGTCGATATACCTCCTATGCACGCATCTATGTGTACATGAACATTGCCAAACCACTTCCGGGTTCCATCACACTAGAATACCACGATGAAGACTGATCTCAGACCATCGACTACGAGCACATCCTGTTCCGATGCAGGAAGTGCCATGAGCATGGTCACCTCTTCCGGGAATGCCCACTCAACAATGCACAAAAAGAAGGGCACAAAGAAGGGAACATGGAGGGCAGCAAGGACAAGGAAGGATTTGTACAACCAGCGGGGAAAAGGCGTCAAGGGGCCAGGCGGCAATCGGCTCAGGTAAGTAAAGACCCCTCAACTAGTAACAAATTTGCAATTCTGCAAGATCAACCAGAAGAAACCGTCACCCAGACCCACTAGGGGGCCACACCTCAGAGCTCTACACCCCCGCCCCCTAGCCCAAGTGGAGACCATCGCTCTCTAATCAAGACCCCCGATCTCAATCCACCCGACATGGCCAAAAGCCAACAAGACCCACAGGAAGCAGAGGATGGGGAGGCAGATATGGAACTAGAGGAACAGGACCTCGCAGGAGTAGATCTGGAACATCTGGAGCACGCCTACAGGCAACAAAAACTATACACCATTCCCAGGGATCAGTTACGAAAAGTCCACAAGGTGTTCCTCAATTCCTCTACGGGATCCACAGCGCGAGCTAGCAAAGGTCTAGGCATACAGGGAGGTCAATCAAAAAACCCAAACAAAATTCAGAAAGATGAAAAGAAATGGGGCAGAAAATCAACCAACAAGTTGATACAAGAAATAGGTCACTACATGGTGAACTCGGGCCAAATCAACCTGATTTCGGACAGTTTCCCTCCCCTCCCCACCCCCTCATCATCATGAAAATCCTCACCTGGAACATTAGAGGTCTCAACGGACGTAGCAAGCAGAAAAGGCTACGGGAATTGCTCATAGCAGAACGACCAGAAGCCATTTTTCTCCAGGAAACAAAGTGCAGCTCAGAGGACATTGACAAATTACTACCCAAATGCTGGAAGCAGGGGGCAGCGGTATCCATCGATGCCACAGGCACAGCAGGAGGTTTAACCATTCTTTGGGATACCATCGCAATAATCATGGAGAACTTTTCGGCCACTAGATGGACCATCCAAGCTGATTATAGGCTCATCGGATCAAATAGGCCCGGACACATGATCAATGTCTACGGCCCAGCCAACCCAAGGGATAAGTCGGCTTTTCTAAGGAGCCTGAGCCAGGCTTCGAGCCATACCCATCATAAGAACTGGATCATAGGGGGGGATTTTAACCTCATCCGCAGCTTGGAAGAAAAAAGAGGAGGTTTGCGGCGGCTGGACAGGGAATCCAGCGATTTCGATAGCCTTCTAGATGCCCTTCACTTAATCGATCTGAACACCAGCAATGGCATCCATACTTGGACAAATAGAAGAACAGGGAGTCAACAAATTGCATGCAGACTAGATAGATTCCTCGTCTCAGAAGCGCTCATGCTGGAAGGCACTGCCATGGAATCCACCATACTCAACTTTCCAGGGTCCGACCACTGGCCGCTACAACTGTGGGTGGATATTTCAGCCAAGCCTGGTAAGAAACCCTTCAGATTTGAATCCTTTTGGCTAGATCATCCTGATTTTCAAGAAAACATTCAAACTTGGTGGAGGAATGCAGAAGTACCTCGGGGCTCCAAAATGTATAAATTTCAACAGAAACTAAAGAACCTCAAGCACAATCTGAAGCTGTGGAATCAGAACACTTTCGGCAATATCTTTGATGCCAAGAAACAGCTTACGGCACAAATGGAAGAAATTCAACATCAGATTAGGATGCAAGGACTCACAAGCGACCTCAAGGCCCAGGAAACCAACATAAACCAAAAGCTAGAAGAAAGGAAGAGGCAAGAAGAAATCCTCTGGAGGCAGAAATCGCGGGTGCAATGGCTCAAAGAGGGGGAGCGCAACACCAAATTTTTCCACAGAACAGTTGTTCAAAGGCGTCACACAAATAGAATCACGCACCTCATCTCAGACGAAGGGAACGTCTTACACTCGCATGCAGACATGGAGGCAACCCTGCTAAAACACTTTCAAAATCTCCTGACAGAACCGCAGGTAGACAGATCAGAAGCCATCCACAAGATCACGCAGCATATTCCTTCCCTGGTCACTAGGGAGCAGAACGCGAGCCTTCTGAGGCCGATAACCATTGAGGAAGTGGACCAAGCTCTTCAGGAAACCCCGAAATGTAAAGCTCCTGGCCCAGATGGATTCACCAGCGATTTCTTCCATCACTGCTGGGCGATGATCAGAACGGAAGTCTGGGAAATTTTAGAAGACTCCCGAGCTTCGGGACAGATCCTCCGGGCTCTAAATGCAACCTTCATCACCTTAGTCCCCAAAGAGGGGAAAGCTCACCACCCCAGGATGTTCAGGCCTATCGCTCTTTGCAATGTCATCTACAAGCTCCTTACCAAAGTGATAGCCAGAAGACTCAAAACCATTTTGCCAACAATCATTTCCCCGGAGCAATCTAGCTACGTGGAGGGAAGACAGATCTCAGACAGTGTTATCCTCGCTCACGAAGTCATCCACTCGTTGCAGAAGACCAAAACCCCAGGTATGCTTCTCAAATTGGATCTCTCCAAAGCCTTTGACAAAATTAGCCGGGAATACATGCGGGCAATGCTGCTAGCTTTTGGTTTCAATTCCGGCTGGGTAGATTGGATATTGAACCTCACCTCTTCGGCCTTCTTCTCCATACTTGTTAATGGTGTCCCCTCACAGCCCTTCTCCCCCTCACGAGGGATCAGGCAAGGAGATCCCCTCTCCCCATTCCTTTTCATTATCCTAGCCGAAGGCCTCAGCAGATCTATCCACGCAGCCATTGTCTCAAAGCAGTTGTCAGGGCTACCCCTCCACGGCATCTCCCCGCCTATTTCGCATAGTCAATTTGTCGACGACACCCTTCTGATGGGCAGCCCAACGGCCCGAGAAGCCAATTCCATTTTGAGCATCCTCCAAACTTTCTCTGAAGCCTCCGGTCTGGATTGCAACAGGGACAAATCCCAGGTTTTTTTCTTCAATACGCCACCCCAGATTCAGCGCCACATTTCGGGCATTCTAGGTTTCAACAGAAGCTCCCTTCCGTCCAAATACCTTGGCATCCCACTAATTGATAATGCACTCCGAAACTCTTCTTGGGAGCACCTCCTTTCCGCCTTCACCAAGCGGTTGTCCTCTTGGACCTACAAGGTCCTCAACCTGCCCAGTCGTCTTATTCTTCTCAAAGCTGTCCTCCAAGGCCTCCCGATTTATTGTTTCTCAGCGCTAGCCGCTCCTAAGTTTGTGCTCAATACCATCAAAAGCCTTCAACGGAACTTCCTATGGCAGGGACTCAACACAGGGAAGAAATTGGCCCTGGTCAGCTGGGACAAGCTCTGTAGACCCAAGGAGCAAGGCGGTCTAGGGCTAAGAGACCCAGTCATCATGAATAAGGTCCTCAGCGCCAAGATCTGGTGGCGCTGGCTTAAAAGCCCCAAGGACCTGTGGGCTAGACTGTGGAGGAAAAAATATGCTCCAAATATAGCAGAAAGAAACCTAATCCGTTGGGACGAAGACACCCAAGGCTCCTTAATCTGGACTGCAGCCATGCAAAATCGACGCTTAATAACTGAACATGCTTTCTGGGATATCCGGAATGGGAAAACAGCCATGTTTTGGCAAGACTCCTGGCAGCAATGGTCGATCTTGCAAAAGGAGGAATGGGCCCTCAACATTTGCAATCAAGCCAGCCGATCAGGACTAATCCGAGTGGCTGATTACTGGAAGGTCGACCCCCAGGAGGAAACGTGGCGCCAGTGGCACGTGAATATTGAGCGCCTCAATCTGGAACCAGGCGAGAATCTCGAACCTCTGCAGGAGGAATTAATGAAGCGTGGAATCCCCATACTAGATGGAGAAGACATTCTGAGATGGGGACACAAACCACCAGGCACCTTCAGCACGCAAGAAGCATACCGGCTTAGAGCACACACAGATCCTCCACCCAACAAGCAATTATGGGACAAGCTTTGGAATCTTAAGCATTGGCCTAAAGTTACCTTATTCCTTTGGCTAGTCGCTCACTCCAGCATTCTCACATGGGACAACCTCTCGAAAAGAGGATTTGTGGGACCTTCTATGTGCTTGTTGTGTGGCAAGGCAGAGGAAACTATGGAGCATATCCTCAATTCCTGCCACTATACTGCTCAAATATGGGACCAAGCGGCAATCATCATGCGGACCTCGGACCGATGCAGAGACAGCATTATGGTTACCATAGCCAATTGGCGGGACCAGGCTTTCCAATCTCCCCTCCTCAATCGTATCTGGCAGCTCCTCCCAGGATTTATTCTTTGGCAAACTTGGAAAGAACGGAACAGCAGAATCTTCAAAGGCCTCTCCCTCCCTTGGCAGCACCGATGGCAACTATGCTACCGTAACATCTTGGAATCCATTCCCCCCCAGCTCCGAGCAGAGGATCATCTCAACAGATACCCAGCAGAGCTCTCCATCATCCGATTTTGGCTGCCTCCCTCTTCCGTGCAGACTAGTGCCCCCACTAATTCGCCACCCTCCCAAAGCAGCCCCACCTCCTGGTACCCTCCCCCGAAGGATTTCATCAAACTCAAATTCGACGGGGCCTCCAAAGGCAACCCAGGACCAGCAGGATATGGAATAGTCCTCCACAACCACACTGGAAAAATCCTTCTCATTGGAGCTGGTTACATAGGACACTCCACGAATAATGCAGCAGAGCTCTGGGGCCTCACTCGAGGACTACAGATAGCCTTTAAAAACAATTTCTCCAAGTTAATAGTGGAGGGAGATTCCCACATCATCATCAGTTTGTTGCGCAAAATTCTCAATGGTGTCAACCCAGAAAGGATTTCACCTAGCTGGCGCCTCCTGCATGGATTATAGCGCATCACCGACTCCCTGCGACCAGACTTGGCCATCGTCCCCAACCACGTTCGAAGAACAGCAAATCAAGTGGCGGATGCTTTAGCCAATATAGGCATCAACAGGCACGAGTCGGAATTCATATGCAACCAGGCTCTGGAACCTGATCACCCCATTCTGAAGCAGTGCATCTGCAAAGCCAGAGTGGTGGATACCTCCCCAGATGGGATGTTAATGGAATACACGGGGCAAGAGGAGGAACGCGGAGAGCGCCAACGGGGCACGGAGCCATGTGAAGGGCTCGTGCCCCCACCCGCCACCCTCCTGTGAATTAATATCCTTTCATGTCATACGCTCGGGCATTTACGACGACTCCTCCCGTCGCATTGATAATGCAGAGGCTCCTGGTTATGGCTCTTTGTGTAGAGCGTTGTTTGAATTGGAGGCCGAAGGCACATCCTCACCAGAGAATTTCGTGGGCTAGAGCAGGCAGACACCAAGCTATCCATCCCCACTTCTGGCTCTTGACACGTTACAGCAGCTCCACCATGCCAAAGCACAAAAAGAGACTGAGAGGGAAGCCTCGACGGGGCTCTCCCTGGAGGCCCCGTCGGCCTTTGGCCCTTTCCCCTGCGCAACCTCCCGTGGACGCTCCCACCCACCATCGTGAACTTGTTCCTCACTCCCTCAACTCGGCACTACGCGAAATTCAATCCTTGTCAATGGTTGCACTCTCGCACCCCAATCCCCCAGCCCTCCCCGGTCCCTCTGCCGCACAGAACCCTCCTCTCTCGAGCGACCGACCACACCAGGCACACTCCTCGGCGGACGACATCCAGGGTGAGAGACTCATAGACAAACTGGCCATTCTTCAGGGCTTAGTTTTTGATCTTCGTCGGGGAGTGGAGGATTTACAGTTCCGATTAGAACTAAACAATGAACAGATAGGACTGTTCCTCCAGCTTCTAACCTCTCTGCAGGCGACTATCCATAAAGACACGGAAGCAGCGACCTCCATGCCTGAAGCTACTGTTGATACTGGAGACATCAAAGCGAATAAAGGAAAGGAACACGGCTCACCCTCCTGCAGCAATGCTGCTATGCAGCAATTCGGAGACGAGCAAGGGGAGAAAAATCAGAGCAGCGGGACAGCGCCTTTGCCTCAGCCACAGGACACGAAGACAAGCAGTCAGTGCCTCGACGCTACTCCAAAGGACGAAGTATACTGGGGCGATGGCACAGCAATCATTGAAGAGGAGCCTCCAGGGTCCGAGAGCCTCCAGGGCACCTGGCCAAGCTACGTGGCTACCATCTAAGTTATGTGTCTTTTTGCTTACTGCTACTATAGTTCAGACTTTTATGCTCAATAGACCATATCAACTTTTATGAACTAATTGGTTGAATGGGTTGGTTTCCCCTTTGTTGGGGCAGCCCATCAACCTAACCAGACATGGACTGTAACTTGATGCTTTCTTTTTGCCTTTGGCATGTTTTTTAATATATTTTATACTTCTTATCTAAAAAAAAAAAATCATATTTACTATTGTATGTCACCAACTTTGTGATAAATCAATTAATGCTTAGTAATGCAAAGGTTGACATAAACATATGTTAATACAATACAACATAAATTTGCTATAATAAACAATAAACATGACTAAAAATATATCTAAATCACATCTTATGCTTGTACTATTTAATGTATTTTCAATATGGTGGTTGTAAATGGTTGTTAACTTTTCATATCCAACATAATCATAAAATTAAGAAAAACAAACATAATTGTTCATTATAGATACTCATAATAAAATGACACATCCACAATATAAATGTCCAAACAAATCATTTACAAATGAGTTATCACCCTGATTATCTTCCTCGCTCGACATTGTAACATTGTTGTTCTAAAAAAGATGTTTAGATCTCGGATCACGTCTCGGTACGAAACATCAATTCTCATCCAACACATCTAGGTAAAAAAACACTTGGTTGCAATGTTTTGGGAAAGCATAACGCTTCTTACTTTCAACCCACATTTTTTTAGAGTTAATTCATATTATCCCACTATCACGATCTTCCTTTACATTTCTCCAATCGAAGGTATCCCACCACATACAACAAAGAATAACACATTGAAATGATAAGAATTCCACTTGCATTATATCGTGTATCTTTCCAATGTAACCTAACTTCCCCTATATTAGGTTTTGATCAAAGTGGCTAGCACGACTAGATTGATTGAACTCGACCTCCACTCCACAATCTTGTGTGATGTGTCCATCATAAACATACTATATTCAAAAATGATGTCCATATGCCCACATATATGGGAACAAATGCACTTGTAAAAATGCAAACAAAGGACGATGTCATATATCTAATAACCAAAGCATTAATAAAAACATAATGTGTGTTACAATTCAAATGTGCAGTATTATAAATAAAGCATGGTACTCAGAGAGCTTATTACAGAGTTGTTGCACCCAATCCCTATGTTTAGTGCATTAAGATCTTCTCCAAGTGAGTTACGACCGAACACTGCATATTTCTCTTGTATTTGGTCAACCACCCAACTGTTGGGACAAATTTTTGGCATATTTTCTTTTAAATGATCAGGATAAGTCATGCTTCTACCATTCAATTGTTTGAATGTTTTCCTATCACAATCCCATTTCCTTCTTTTCTCTTCATACAATGCAACCCATGGTCGTATTTCGTCTGTGTTGTAAAGAACAAATTTATTAATGGCATCAATTTATAAATTCGATGATGTATAAAAAAAATTCAAAACAAATAGCATGAGATCAAATATA
>ML789545.1:152112-167370 GCA_009831015.1 Picea engelmannii
TATATATATATATATCAACTTAAAGAACGAATTTATTGATGGCATCAATCTCTAAATTCGTCGATGTATACAAGAATTCAAAACAAATAGCATGGGATGCAATATATATTATCAAATTCAATGTGAACAATTTCTCTGTACAAAATTGACAAAATATAACTGACTTACTCTTTATCAAGCACCTTTTTCCGTTTGTTTGCAGTAGCTCCCCTTCCCTTTTGTCCTCATCTTGACGGGCGTCCCAAATGACTTCCCCTGTTGTGTTGTCAATTTATTTGATTTACTTAGTGGCATAATAAAACGACTCGTATACTATGTAACCCTCTACCATAGATCCCTCCAGCTTTGCCCCTTGTCTATCAAATCCAGTTAATTTTTTCATGTACCTCTCTAAGAAGAACATCCAATGACATAAGAGCATTGCAACTAATTCAACCTCATTAGGTAGGTGAAATAGAAGATGGACTTACAAGTCCATAAAACTCATGGGTAGTTCCTTCTCAAACATACAAACAATCTCAACTATCTCTCGACACCACCATGGAATGCTAGCCATATGAATATCAGTTGATGTGATCCAACGTAAAAATGCAGATAATTTCCATATGACACATTACAGGGCCTGAGGGAAGTCATGGTTCACACAACCACGCACGAGCAAAGGATAATGACACTACAAAATAGACACACACATCATTAATTTCTATAAAACTGTCAGTGCATAGCATATTATTATCAACGTCAATATAGAAGAAGAATCATGTATTCAACATACATATCCTTAGAAGGTTCAGATGGTCATATGATTTCAACCCTGACAAATGTTAAACTTTTGAAACCCAACAACAAAATTTTAATGGCAAGAATTTTACTACCCAGATTTTAATTCATTGTCGATATAAAAATATGAAAACTATGCAGAAAAATTGCAGCTTAGTTTTCACATAATTGCACAGCAGAAAATGAATCCAAGCACATAAACACAACACTAATTTTACCCTGGAAACCCCACTGTGGGAAAAACCAGTAAAGAGGAGATTTATTAGCTTTAGAGGAAAATAATTATAGCAACGAATTTACAGAAAAATTCTTACAGCGAGAATTTTGCTCTCTTTTCTCAGTACAGCCCAGCAAAACTCAACCTGTTTTTCTGTTGTACGACCCAACAAAACTTGGCCTCTCTTGTTGTACGTCATAGAAAAATCGGTGCCTTATTGTTGTTGTACGTCATAGAAAAATCGGTGCCTTATTGTTGTTGTACGACCCTAGAAAATTGGCCCCTTCTTATTGTTGTAGGACTTATTGTATGACTCTCTCTTGCTACTGGTACGGCCTGCTATACGACCCTCTTTCTCTCAGCTATATGGCCCAGCCAAGTCACCTCACTCCTAGTTGCTAGTGTGCCCTCTTCCGCGGCTAAATCACCATCTTATTTCTCAACTCAATGTGTGTCCCTTCGCCCATCCCCTCGGCCTTTTATCTTTTCACTTTTACTCAATTTCCCCATTTGAGAAATTTCTAGAAGAGTCAAGAAAGTTCACTTAAGTGAAATATTAATTTCCTAAGTGAGAAACTTAAGAAATCTAAGTAATAAAGCCAATAATAATTATTTGAGTAATTATTATGCTTATCCTAAGTCAAACTTAGGATAAAATAAAAAAATGTTGATATGGGTATTAATTAAATGTCTTCTCCATGCCTATACACAAAGGCCTATGCAAAGACACCTTCCAAGCTACAATTTTAACACTCCCTCTTAGCAAGAAAGGTGTTCTGCACCACCCCCAACTTGTCCCTAAAGAAAACAAACTTGTTTTCATCAAGGCCTTTGTGAAGATGTCTGCAACCTGCTCACATTTAGGCACATACTGTAGCTTCATTGTCCCTTTCTACACACGGTCCCCGATGAAGTGAAATCTAATCTCAATATGTTTCATGGAACACTATATTTTCAAAGAGTTTGATGCAGCTCTAATTGTCACAGTGTATGACAGTCGTCTCCAACTCCTGGCCAAATAATCCCATGAGTATTTTTTGAAGCCAAATGGCTTCACATGCTACTAAGTTGGCTTCCATGTACTCTGCCTCAACATAGTTCAACGCTACTGACTTATGTTTCCTAACGAACCAAAAAACAACTCTTGATCCTAAGTTGAAGCAACACCTTGAAGTGTTTTTCCTGTCAACTATGTAGAGGTTTCACGTATGTGTTGTCCCTTCACATCCTACACAAGACTAATGGTCTATGTGATTCTCATGACATCTCGGGTGAGACCTTCTTCGGTCCTTGAATAAAAATTGAATATGTTGACACCTTGGGGTTTTGTTGGTAAAGCTTAACGAACCCTGGGTCTTAAATCCCCCAACGAGTGGATTACAGCCAACACCTTATCAGTAGTTTTAAACATTTTTTCTTCATTAAAAATGGCATCCCTGCTTCTAATAAATCTCTTTTTTAGAGGATCCCACAACTAGTAACCTAACTCATTATCAGCATATCCTAAGAAAATGCATTTCAACGACTTTTCATCCAACTTGGACCTCTGTTTTTAGGAATATGTCCATATTCTTTACAAGGAAAATTTTCTAGATGAGTGTAACATAAATCCTTATCGGCCCATACCTTTTCAGGAATTCCACCATCCAATGAGGTTGTGGGATAATGATTTATTAAGTAACAGGTTGTACAAACAACCTCAAACCAAAAACATTTAAGCAAACTAGAATTTGAAAGCATACTTCTCACCTTCTCCATTATTGTATGATTCATTATCTCAGTTGTTCCATTTTGTTGCAAGGTGTGAGTAACTTATTTTACTTGTTTTATACCTTGTTTACTACAATATTCTTCAAAGGCCTTGGAGCAATACTCCCCACCATTATCTATTCTAATACATCTTAATAATTTGTTAGTTTCCCTTTCAATGACCATATGAAATTTTTGAAAAGTGTCTAAAACCTGATCCTTGCTCTTCATAGGGAAAGCCCACACCTTTTTTGGTGCATCATCAATAAAAGTAACAAAATAAGCAGTCCCCCTTGTGATTTTACATTAATTGGGCCACAAACATCAGAATGTATCAAATTTAATATTTATGTATCCCTTTTAACACTATCACTTAAATGATACCCTTTTATGTCTACCCATAATACAATGTTTGCAAAATTTAAATTATATACCTTTTATCCTAGACAACATTTGTGCTCGCCAAGGATTTTCATACCTCTTTCAGTCATGTGCCCAAATCTTATGTGCCACAAATCTGTTGTAGGCTCCTCGTTTATAACAATAGCAATAGTTGATTTATGTAGTCTTGATTTTAATGTGTAGAGAGTGCTTATTTTCTACCCCTTTGCAAAAACCAGTGAACCCTTTACAATTTTTCAGCCTCCCTTGCCAAACACTATATGGCAGCCTTCATCATCTAGCTTCCCAACTGAAACCAAATTCATTCCAAGATCTAGTACATGCCCGACCTGTCTAAGCAATAAACTACAATTGTATTTTATCTTTATTACAACATCTCATACTCGTTCAATATTATACAGACTTGTATTACCCAAGCGAACCTTACCCATATTACCGGATTTATAAGAAATAAAATTTTCTCTACTTGGGATAGCATGGTAGGAAGCTCCAGAATCTAAAGTCCAATCACTATCATGACTAGAAGTATAAAGACATGCATCCTCACAATAAGCAATGATTAATACCTCACCATCTGATGCAACAACAATAGTTTCTTCATTATTGTTGTTGTTGGATGCCTTTTCTCCTTTTTAATATCCTACATTTTTATGGCATGCCTAGTTTTCCGCAAGGATAACAGGTTATTCTTCCATGCCTAGATTTTGACTTGCCTTTAAAGATGGATCACTTTGATTTCTTTCTATTTGATTTCCTTCCACGGTCACCAAAGGTTAATGTCTTCATATTTGACATTGCCTCTCCAATAGATTTCTTGTGCATCTCTTCATTTAATAAACTATTAGAAGCATCTTCAAAACACAATTTACCTTTTAGTGCTGCATTACTTATGGTGACGATCGAGTTATGCCAACTATTAAGCATTGAGCTCAAGAGTAGGAGAGCTTGGGTATCAACATCAAATACAATCTTCAACAAAGTGAGTTAGTTCAACACTGTGTGCAACTCATTGAAATGTTCAACTATTGGGCTCCCTTCCGTCATTTTGAGGTTAAACAACCTCTTCATCAAAAATAATTTGTTGACTGTTGTGTCTTGTTCATATAAATCATGAAGCTTTTTTCATAATGACTCGGCTATTTTTTTTTTACGAAACATGGAAGTATACCATGTCTGCTAAATATTGTCAGACAATGGTAATTATATTTTGATCTAACTTCTCCCAATCTTCATCAGTCATCGATGAGGATTTCTTTGATCTTCCCTCAATCAACAATTGCAGATCTTTTATGGTCAGTGTATCTTCCATTTTTTACCTCCATATGGTGAATTTTACCCTTGTAAGCTTTTCAATGTTTATCATAAACTCCATTGCAGCCACCTATAAATGAACCCTATAGACACTGAATCTCCAACAAAAACTCGACTATGATACCAATTGTTAGAAAATAAACAACAATCAATAATAAACTTAAACAAATCTCATGATAAAAACACCAAGCATAATAAAAATGGCAGAAAAAAACAATAACAAAACACCACAAATTTCACGTAGAAAACCCAACAATGTACTGGAAAAAACCATGGCAAAGGATACACATATTTTATTTATTAGCAAAATACATACATCAAACTTCAACTCAACTTTTTGGTCCTCTTTGTGCGTGAACACGAGTACATATATGGGCTCTCATAAAAGAATATAGACAAATACCATTGGTACAATACCATGGGCTACCAAACACCCATGGGCCCAAAACCACCACTGTAACATTTCAGAAGTATGTAGAAGTCATAAAAAGTATTATAATTTATTTTATTTGGTCTCACATATAACATATTATTGTAATATGTAATTGCTGGTAGATTGTTACAACATTGCCCACAATTTTTTATTAGAATGTTAGTGGCATAAATTAAGGTTGGTTAGAATTAACCTTAGATAATAATCTTAATTACTCAAAATTAGTCTCAGATAATTTGTAGCAATTTCTAGATTTGTAAAAATCTAACTCCTATAAATGAATGTATTCCTTATTCAATAGATATAAATAATGAGGGGAAAGAATCTCAAACATTTACTTATGTGATGTTTCGCTTCAATTTTTATAATGTTTTCTATGTTTTCATTATTTTCCTTTACTATATAATTAAGTCCTCATCATTCAACAAGGCATGTAGTGTACACAGGCCTTCCTAGTAGGAAGTGTATAATTCGAAAATTAGTAAAATATGTTTAGATAATTTTTTTAAGTGTATATATGAGGTCGTTCTCGCAAATGTAAAAACAACAAAAACAAGAGTTACAGGATACAAAATTCATGACGTACCCTTTTGTTTTTAAATTAAAACTTTTTAAAATTATGTTGTATTTTTTGTAGGTGGAGGTCAAAGTGTAAAATCACTAGCTTCAAATGAAGATATGGCAAATGTACCATGTAGATGCTTTTATCATTGTGATGATTTGCGAGTTTACATGTGTTCCCTGATTCATCAGCTCTAGAAGATTATTGCCTTCAATTACTTCCAAATGGGCATTTATTAAATCATTTTCGTGCTATGTCAAACTACCCTAAGATGTCGCCAACAAATGAGGTAGTTTCGATTGGTGCCACAACCCCCTTAATGAGGTAGTGGATCTGCAAAGGAGGCAATGTTAATAAGGTGGTGTGGCCCCATGTTAAAAGCCTCCACAGATTCAGTTGCCAAGGATTTCTTGGTCTAAAACTTAAAGGAAACCAAGGGTAAAATCCAATATACACCAACGATTTCAAGGAGTTGTTGATTTTTTGAGGCTCTTTCTACCTTGTTATTAATTTTAGTTTGTAATTCTAGTTTTTATATTCATTTTTGTTTCATTGTTTGTAATGGAAAATGTTTAAAATTCTCATGTATGTGACACCTTGACAGAATTGTACATGGAATAGAAAACGAAATCTTGGTCGAGAGGTAAATAGAAAACATCTCATCTCTAAGTTTGATTAATTTTAAGTATTTGATAGCTTGACATAATTATGCATGGAATACCAAATGAATTCCAAATGAATTGATTAATTTTAAGTATTTGAGTGCTCTACCCAAGTGTTGGTTTTGTTTTGTGGATGACATGTTTGTCATCTGGCTTCATGGCCATTCCAATTTAATCTCATTCTTCAACCACCTTAATAACATTTCTCCTCGCGTCCAATTTACTATGGAAATCCAAAAAGACAACTCTATTCCCTTGTTGGATGTCCGCATTTCCCATCTTCCATATGGTTTCCAAGTTTACAAAAAGAAGACTCATACCAATAGATACCTCTGTGCCATTTCCCACCATCATCTAGTTCAAAAATCTAGTGTCCTCAAAAACCTAATTACTCCAGCCATTCGCATATCCACCCTTCAATTCCTCGCAGAGGAAAAAACCCACCTTACCAAGGCCCTTTAATCCAATGGCTACTCTCTCTCTCTCTCAAATCAATCATGCCTTCCACTTAGCCAACAATCCTAAATCCAAATAAAAAATCATCCCATCCTCCTCCCTGCCTCGAGCTCTCATTTCTCTACCCTATATCCAAGGCACCAGTGATCATATCTCAAAACTTTTGGCTAAGAAGAATATTCAAGCCTTACAAAACTCTCAAACAACTTTTTAGAATTGCCAAAGATAACTCTAACTCAATGCTTTAGAGTTTACCAAATTCCTTGCTCCTGTGGCAAATCTTACATAGGTCAAGCTGGTAGCTCTTTCAAATCTCGTCTTAAAGAGCATATCGCTTACACTACCCACAATAAAATTTCCAAATCATCTATCATCGAACACTCCTTTAAATCCAAACACCTAATTTGCTTTGACCAAACTAAAATTTTATCCTCAGCCCCTCATTATTCTTCTCTCCTTATTCAAGAAGGTCTGGAAATTGAAAAACATCCTAATAATTTCAATCGTGAAGATGGTTGCAAACTTAGCCAATCTTGGAAGCCCATCATTCATCACCTTGATCATCAGTCTTCTTCTGGTTGGACATCAATCATCTGATTGTCCCGATCCTTGCCCCCATCTTTGTCTTTATGTTTTATTTCCTTTCCTAACATTCTAAATGTACCTCTCCAAAGTCCACTCCCATCTTTTTATTTCCCTTTAGCCTAGTCACTCCATTTAATATCTTTATTAAATGTCTCATATTACCTTTAATAATTATTTCATGTTGCCCATATTAACCACATAATCTCAATGGCTAATATTTATACTTTATTATTATTTTAATTTCATTTTATCTCAACGACTATACCATAATCCATTATGTATTAATATAATTAATACATGACCCATAAAAACATATAATATAATAATAATAATAATAATAATAATAATAATCTATTTTGATAGCTAAAGTCTACCAACAACTCCAAGGAGGAAACACATGTTCTTAACTATTAAGCCCACTCATATTAGCATGACATTAATATTAATATGATGGTAATGTTAATCCAAACTAAACTACATATACACCATTCATCAAAACACCACATCAAGATACATTTTATATAATTATATACAAAATCAAAATATATATAGTTATTATATTATGGGATCACATATTATTTTATTAAAAAATAAAAATTAATATAATCAAAATCTCATGTCTCAATATAATTAATACATGACATATAAAGACATATAATAATAATTTATAATAATTAATATTAATATGACATTAATTAGTAATATTTAAAGATATCCCTAAGTTAAGTCCGCTACTAGGAACAACTACATTAATAATATTAATGTGCCCTTATACACCTATTTGCATAGGGTACATTAATATTATTAAAGTTTATTTAATATATAAGTTTAAATGGTGATTAATAGTCGAAAGATTCATTAATCCATGATGTTGTTAATATTCAATTCCTTGCAGAATTCATTAATGTTGCGCTAACATGAAAGTGTCTACTTAGAATATTTATAATTAATTAAAAAAAATGAAGTGTAAATTTCTTTACAGTTACATATAAACCAATGCAAAAATTAATTGGCGCACAAGGAAATTATAATTTTTGCAACATGGATGAATAAAAATGCATATGAAAGTTATGTCATAGAATTTGATGAGTTCCTACATTGTCTTATAAGTAAACTTTATGCATTTGAAAAAACCTTGCACTAAACATAGAAGTAACTAGTATACTTTTTAAGTAGGGAAAGGGTACGTTGAAGTGAATTAAGATGGTTATATTGTTCAAAGATTGGGGGATTCGGTTTTTGAAAGGAATGAATGTAGTTTAAAAGGTCTTTTAGTGGGGATAAACGTGAATGAGTGTATAGTGTCAAGGGTGATGCAAGGAGTCATGAGATACCCATTCATCGTTAAGTCAACCCTAATTGGTGTTTTTAATGGAACTTTCAAGAACAATACAATGGTGATATATAAAAAGAATCTTCTAATGACTATTGGATTAGGAGGAAATGGAGGACCACTTTTATGTATCAAGATATCTTCATAGGTCACTAGTACAATTCAATTAGAGGTTGAAAACCACTGGTTCAAATGAGCGTTGTAGTCCAAAGTGCACAAGAGGGTCATCACCTCAACAATTTGGAGCAATGATGACTCAATGACAAACTCTCAAGAAAGGAGTTCCATCCACACTGAATATGATATTCACCGATAAAAGCATAAGGAAAAACCTTCTAATTGAGATGATCAATGAAGCACCAAACCTCTTTCTAATGACTATTGGATTATGAGGAAATGGAGGGCCACTTTTATGAATCAAGATATTTTCATAGGTGACTAGTACAATTCAATTAAAGGTTGAAAACTAGGTTCAAATGAGCTTCGTAGTCCAAAGTGCACAAGAGGGTCATCACCTCAACAATTTGGAGCAATGATGACTCAATGACAAAATCTCTAGAAAGGAGTTCCATCCATGGTGCATACGAAGTTCACCCATAAAATCATAAGGAAAAACCTTCTAGTTGAGATGATCTTTAAACCACCAAACCTCTCAACTATTCTCAATATGATTTCTCATCGATCCACACAATTTCATTTAAAATAGTCAAGACATGAACAATTGAATGGTCTCTTGCCTCTTGTATTTGGGTTATAGAAGTACGAACATAGTATGAGAAGAAAGGTTATGGAGAGCAAACATAATTCAAACAATAACAAATATTGATATCAAAGCATCCAACGCTAAGTTTGGAGAGCATCATATAATCATATTAACAACTATTATTGGAAGTTAGAGAAACATATGTGAATTGAAATTAACAGAGAATATGTATTATTATTTATGTATATGAATAAAATTTCTCACCAAATCTAAAATTGTATCTTCTATCAGATATCATTTGTTTGCTCACCATGATGATTCCCATCAATCTAACCACATTGATTACCCATACTCCCACGTTTGACAGTGAAGATTTACTTTCGTAACCATACTACAACATATGGAAGGAAAACTATAATCCTAGATGAACTAAATTGTATGTTGTGGAGTGCATTCTCCCAGAAACTAAATTTTCATGATTGTATTCACGCAACAATATCTTTGAGGGCTTAGCATAAATCTTCTCCAATGGTGGAGAATTTCAAAGTATATCAAAAGCTATTTGGTGTACATTATTCGACTTTTGTAAATGACCATTTCAAAAACGAAAAAACATGGCGACATGAATAAAGAAAATAATTTAAAGAAAAACCAAACCAAAACTTGCACTGGTAGAAATGGATATAATAAATAACATTGAATTCAAATTTATTTCCCTCCACTTTGTTCTTCAAATAAAATCCCACCTTTTTTCAATGGAGATTAAATATAAACCTTTGTAAAATTCACCATGATTACCCTATGTACTAGGTTTTCCATTCATTTCTCATAAAAACCCTCTTTCTCTTTATCTCTATAAACCTTCCACTTCCCTTCTCCTCTTTTATACCCATGAAAGAGCCGTCAACTTTCTTTCTTCTCTTTAATATCTAAGAAAAGTATGCGGCTTTCTTACCACCATGGTTATAGTGCACACTCATTCAATAACGATCAATAATGACATACCACCATGCTTATAGTGCACACTCATTCAATAACGATCAATAATGACATAGCGAGAATTTTTTTTGTTTGTCAAAATCACTTGGGGATCGCACCCGGCCTAGGCCACACCAACCCTTAACATGGTTGGATTTTTGGGTGTCTGCTCCAACAAAACTCACTATAAGGGTATTGAACTCGGGTCACCTGGCAAATGAAACCCATACCTTAACCGATTAAGCTACCAAGACTTGACTTTAAAAAAATTGGAGGACATGGGGGTGGGCTTTGATCCACTTACACGTTCGATCACTACCTCAAGGTGCTCAAAAATACCCTAATAAAAAAGGTGAAAATCTAAGAACAAAATCACAAGGAAATTGTGATCGTATAAGCATTATCTTGAAAAACACTAATTAATTATTATTGGAAAAAAACATATGAAAAGGTATTCATCTACTCCTATCCCTTCCCTTTATGTTGTATTAAATATTATTGATAAGTAAATATTAATTAATATGAATGATTTGTTTTCTCAAGTATGAAAAAACCATCTGCATCATACCTCACATAGTGGTTATTGCATTTAAATCAATGCGAGGGGTCATTAGAATCAAGAAAACTTAGTGAATGTTTATTCCAAAGTTCAATGGTGGTTTCAACTAGATCTCTCTTGGAATAGTTCGATTTTTTGGACAATTTTGTTTTTTTGGCAAAGCATGAAAAAGCCAACAATACTCAAAGCTATCAACCTAACCTCTATTAAAGTATCATAAACCTTTTGTTATCTTTGATAATCCTAATCTTGCTAATTAACCAATAACCTAGAGAAAAATGTTGAATGGAATGTTTTTGTTAACGTTAAACTTTAACCCAACACTGATAATTATAACTTTTACAAAATTGATTGAAAAAAATCATCTTATTTGAAAAGTCAAATCAATATTTTGATGGAGATTAGCCAAATTTTAACTTATCAAACTTCATTGTATCAAAGTAATTAGAAGTTGTCCCTGATCGTAATGATCGTAAACATGTTAATGGAGTGGAGTAGTAGTGAGATGAGGGTTAAGACTTAAGAGTACTTGTATGCGAGCACAAAAAGCAGAGGTAGATATTCAGTGCATAGGGAATATGGTGATGGGGAATATGGTGATGGAATCGTATATAGCACTGAATGAACGCTTATGCATTGGCTTGGGTGAAGAATGACTCTGGTTGATTTTAAAGTAAAAACTACTCAAGCAAAGTAGAGGTAGAGCAGCTCTACATTGGTTTAGGTGAAGAATGATATTAGTTAAAAAGTAAAAAATGTTATGAAACAGAGTAGAGGCAGAGAATCTCTCCATCATATAAGATTTGTTGTGCATCAAATATTGTTGTCTTGAAAAACAAAACATATTATTTTCACTAAAAAAACAAGTCTATGGACAAGTCATCTTCATCCAAAGAGAAGACAGGTTACCTGAACATGCCAGAAGAAGGAATGCATCTTTGTATTACCATTATTACTTTTCCATATCAAGAGTAGCAGCCCTGCCCACCAAAATATTAAAAACATGGAAAATATCACCATTAATATTATTTCAAACAATAAGCAACTTAAAAACAAGAAGCACAAACCACAAATTAGATTACCAGTTGTGAGAAAAATTACAAGTATAGACAAATTTATTTTCCACCAATAAAAAATTGAGTCTCCAGTTATTAACTTGTCCATTAATTGAGGTTACTTATATTGGATTCCGTCGAAACCCTACGATTAATTGAGGTTACTTATATTGGATTCCGTCGAAACCTTACGAACAATAAGTTTGCAATCCGTTTGCAGTATTCTAAACAGATAATTCCGACAGAGATCTACAATAGATGATGGCTTTTTCATCTTTGGGAAGTAGTTATATTTACAGTAACCTTCAAAATCTGATTAGAAGTTGAGAGGTTTCATAGTATAAGGAGCTATAGTATAGATAAGGAGCTAGTCACAGACAAAATTAGTTTGAAGAAGTTTTAGGTTTTTTATTTTCATTCAACTATTACCAAATCTTGTAACTCAAATGTTGGAAAAATCACAATTTTGCATTGTTCAAATCGTGTTTTTGACTGTATAAATAGATTCAATGCTCTAAAAAATTTCCAAACTTCCAAAACACTCAGAAGAATAAGTAATCTCAATCATTGAAATCTGCAATTTTCTGAATTTTTTATCAGATTTTGAGCAAAACTCATTGGAAAAAGTGCCTGGAAAACCTATGAAGAAAAGTGGGTAGAGGTTAGAAGGAAATCACAAGGAAAACAGCCACCACAATTTGGAGGCAAAGGGGAAGACTGTTAGAGATGTTGATAGAATGAAACCTAAAAGAATTAAAGAATACGTAATCTCAACCACTGAAATCTGCAATTTTCTGAATTTCTGATCAGATTTTGAGCAAAACTCATTGGAAAAAGTGTCTGGAAAAGAATAAAAAAGTATGAAGAAACGTGGGTAGAGGTTAGAAGGAAATCACAAGGAAAACAGCCACCACAATTTGGAAGCAAAGGGGAAGACTGTTAGAGATGTTGATAGAATGAAACCCAAAGAAATTAAAGAATACGTAAATTCAACCACTGAAATTTGTAATTTTTTGAATTTCTGGCCAGATTTTGAACCAAATTCATTGGAAAAAGTGCCTGGAAAATAATAAAAACGAGAAAACAGCAACATAATTTGGAGACAAAGGGGAAGATTGTTAGAGATGTTGATAGAATGAAACCCAAAAAAATTAAAGAACATATAATCTCAACCACTGAAATCTGCAATTTTCTGAATTTCTGACCAGATTTTAAGAAAAATTCATTGGAAAAAGTGCCTGGAAAATAATAAAAAAACGTATGAAGAAACGTGGGTAGAGGTTATAAGAAATCACAAGGAAAACAGCCACCACAATTTGGAGGCAAAGGGGAAGACTGTTACAGATGTTGATAGAATGAAACCCAAAGGAATTAGTGAGGATTCCCAACACGACTGACCCAGAACTAGAAATTTGGGACACTGACTTTGTGGCATTCAGTAGAAAGGGGAAGGCTGTTATATATATGGTTGAAAGGAAACAGTGGGGATTCCACATATATATATATATAAAAGCTCAGAAAAAAAATAATATTACAATTTAAGTTCTATATACACTATAAAAGCTCATGGTAAAACAGTGATTGTTATATAACCTGATAACCATGAATATGTTCATAGACCAAAAAGATATCTGTAAATATTTAATCTCTTGGGCCGTGCAGCCTTTGAAAGTCTTAGAACAGTCAGTAAAACAGCTTACATCTGAATTAGTATAGAAAAACACGATTCTACTGGCATCTCGGTCGACATCCAGAGGGGGCTCTTATTTGATGGAGCTCTTTGTAATACCCAACATGAAACTTTCCACTAGGTTTTTGAATAAAACAGAAATGAAGAGATAACGGAGATCATAGAAGAATTACCTGGATATTTCGATGCCCACCTCAGGATTCCATGGAAATAAACGATGATGCGGCCTTGGACCTGAAAGCCTAAGAACATGTGCGAAAAAACAGGGATGCCACATCTGCCTTTCTCACTGCTTGCTTGGAATTTGCAAAAGGATCTGTGACTCGATCTCGAACCACTGCTACGGATAGATATAAATATACACAACCGGTAACGTAAGGTGATGCCAGTGCAGCAGCGCTTCCCCTCGCTCTTGAACTAATGCCTATCTAACATATAGTATATGAAACCCCATACCCTGTGAATTTTAATTGAGAAAGGGGCAATAAATCCAACCGTTAACACAGGTACCGTATGGAGGATGGCAGAAATAGCACATAAGGGCAATAAATGTGGTGGCTGGGCCGAGCCGTTATGAAGGAAGGTAAGCACAGAATAGAGCATCAATACATATGGAAGCAGGTCCGAACCTACGTCATAAAGGAGAACAGTGGGAAAGAGTCTAGCCGAGCAGCGTCAGGGCACCTACGGTGCGTGGGGTCAAGGAGAGGACGGTCCAGAGGACCCGAGGGTCGTTTAGAGTACTCACAAATGTCCATCGTACGACATAAAGATATAGTGAAAGCAGTAGTCTAAACGTTTTACGTTTTCTAAGTTTTTTTGGTGATTTTTTTCGTTCGATTTTGCTTGAAATCTGGTTACGAATGAATAGATCTATAGATTTGAGTGGCTAAGTTTGTATAATCCAAGTGTCCCATGGGTTTTTCAGCATGTTAAATCTATCTATGCATTCAAAAATGTCATTTAAATAATAGAAAATAGAGATTTTGTCCAGATTTACATGGCCCGATTCCAACCAAAAAACCTAAATGGTAAAACGTTTTAGTGAAATAGGCTTTACGATCAAGGTGAACAAATGTTTCATGTTGGACATAGAATTCATGGTGAAAAACATTGAAAAGAAGAACAAACGCAACATCACACATATTTTGAAAAATTACATATTATGATAAGGATTAGCCACTTTGTAACTTTTATTGAATTAATAATCTTCAATCAAGGTTTCTGGGTTTTTTTTTAAAGTTTATCTTAATGTTTTTCGACCATAGAAACAAAGCTCTAAAGAATCACAAGTAATTACTTACCCTTTTAAGGTTCGATAGACCAATTTGGTTTTATTGAATCATCATCATCATCAGTAGAATGTTTGTTATCTTTCTCACCCAATTCAATTCCTTCAAAGTGGACATGTTGGTTTGTTGTGATAAGACTAGAAGGGTAGACAACCCCTAGGATAGAAGCCCACCCCAATGAGCTTTGGGACGCCTGAGTCCTTGCTAAGTCTCAAGTTATTACTATATATGGCTTGTGGGTTGTTGAATCTCTTGGGTTATAGTGACAGCCAATAAACTTTATCTCAAACCTAGCCCAAATTAAACTTACCAATCACCGACTCCAATTATAAAAAAAAAACATGCAATCAAGAAATTTTCAACCAAAAAAAACATGCAATCAAAAAAATTTCAACCAAAAGGGTGGAGGAGGAGCATAATATTGAAAAGCGTAGGAAGCACTGGAACCAACCAAAACCAAGCATGATTGAAAAGGATTCAAAACCAAGCAT